>JAVXUL010010291.1:0-12407 GCA_035590515.1 Trichilia minutiflora | reverse complement strand
TCTAACATGTTTGATAATCAATATTATCATTTTGGGTCATGTAATTTACTTTAAATTACTTTATGATATCAATATATTAATTCTTTAACACTTTAAAGAATAATAAATCATATAACGATTATACGTATTTATTTCGGTAGGTTCAAGTTATTATGAGATTGCTAGCCCTCTCTCGATAATATTTTATCTTCTCCTCCTTTATGGGAACTCTCAGGAAATTGGGTGGATCATGAAGGTTCACCATGACTTAGTCGTGAGCAAATGTCGAACACTTCGACTCTGAATAGTTCGATCTCGAACATTTCGATACCTAACGACTGGTAGGCCCAGATGGAAGAATCCCAGAGGGGGGTGAATTGGATTTTTAAAGCTTTTATGCAAAAATAAAATTCTTTTTCATGAAAGTGAATGTAATAGTAACAATGAACAATGTGAGTTAAATGCAGAATATAAATAATGAGAGAGAAAGTAAAAATTGCACAAATAGTTTTATAATGGTTCGACTACAAGTTGCATCCACTCTTCTCAGTTGAATCCACTCACATCGAGGGTCACTAAATCTTTGTTTTCATATGTCAAAATAAATCCAGATACAACTCTTTCTTAAATGATGAAGGGTAATCAACAATTACAACTTCTTTAAATCAGGTGAAGTGCAACATAGTATAATTCTTTGTTATGACGGGTGAAGAGAAATCCAAGGTAATATCTGATAAAATCAAAGAATAATAAGATAAAACTCTTAACAGAGTTCGTGTGCAATAAACTCAAAAACTTTCTCTCACTAGAATTCTTACAGGTGAAAGACAAAGAGATAATATGAATATACAGAGGAATGATTTTACAATATTGTGATCTAAGTAATTTTCTCAACAACCTTTTTCTTTGTAAATCTATTGCATTTATATCTACATTAGTTCACTTCAACGGCTCTTCAAATCCATCATTAATGGCGACATTTAATGCTCTGAAACTAACCGTTGCACTGTATAAACAATGCATGTATTAATACCTTTGATCTATGTATCGATACTTTGCTGAAATTTTGCTGGTACAGTTTCATATATCAATACTTTAATATTCATGTATCGATACTTCTTTGCGCAGAGAATTTTAGTTCAATCAATATATCAATACTTGCCCTTTAGAGTATCGATACTTATTTCTTTGTACAAATCATGTATCGATACTTTCATTTTCATATATCGATACTTCTTCAATTTTTGCGCTATCTGACTTTCTTCCCACAAGAATATCGATATGTGCTATTCCTTTCAGTTATATATCGATACTTTATCCACATATATCAATACGTTGTTTTTTAAGATATTGATATATGAATAGTATCATATATGTGCTTTATCTTAGTATTGATACTTTTCTCTTATGTATTGATACTTATTTCTAGAATAGTCATATATCGATATTTGCTATTTTATATATCGATATTTTAGCCAAATTTCCTACAAATAAAGTCCTTTCTCAACACAAAATGTTTGTAAGTGCAATACAGTTAATATAAGTTAATTTAAGGACAAATTTAACCAAGATAATTATAACAAGAATTATTAATTCAAAAATAACAAATTATCAACTCATGTTTACGAAAATCTTAATCCATCAATTTTGTTTATCATTATTCAAATGTCAATATTATATAAACTCAATTACATCATCAAAAACATAATATATTCTACAATCTTTCTCTTTTTTGATGATTACAAAATAAAATTGATTTTGCACATATTAAAAATAATTTTCTCCCCTTTTTTGTCATCAAAAATATAGGGAAAGAAATCATGCATGTGAGCAACTAGAGCAATAACAAATAAGCATCCTAAACAATGAAAAACAATTTTATCCAATAAATGAATGAGATAATCATCCAAAGCAATAAAAAATATCACCCAATAAAACATGTAAAAAAATCATCCAGAAAATAATAATCATCCAAAAAATAGATAAAATCATCCAAGAACAATATGTAATAATGAAATCAACGATGATCACGGTCAGTCTGATGAATTAGGTATGCAAGCTCAGGATCAATGTCCTCGAGGTCCTCGTCGGAGGAGGAATCAACTTGAGCGGGCTAAAAGGATGATCCTGCCCTATAAGGAGGCTAATAGCTAGGAGGAGGAGGGCGCGGAGCAGAGAGACGATAGTTCAATGACGGCTGAGGTCCAGTAGACGGAGGTCGAGGTCCTGTAGAAGGTTCTGGGTAACTCAGTTAAGCCTCAATATGTTTTAACTTGATGAGTAAGTCGCGTGGTTAACAATCGTCTTCTATCTCTACTGATCAACCATCTTCCTAAGCTGGTACATCATCTAATATGCTTCATTAATGCTCATGTCCATCTTGTGCATGGTCGTCATCATTATCGATCGAAGAGAGGTGAAACTATCCAGTAACTGCTCGATCTTGAAGTCTAAAGTAGGAGCTTGTAGAGCTAATAGAATAGGTGAACTGGACGACTGAGATGGAGGTTTTGACCTCTCCTGTGGTACGGTCTGTCCTGTGACATAGTCTCCATCATTGATGGAGATCCAGAAGGAGAAGAAGGAGGAGGAACCTTAGAAGTGCCTGTTAAAATAAGAGGAGGAATAGGAGGAATCTTGGAAGGTCCTACTGTCTGCTCTAGAATGTCCTCCTAGTATGGAAGTTCTCTATGTGTGAAGTAGATGCTATAATCCATGAATCATCTGGTTGCTCCTTATACCCCATCCTGCGGACTGTAGTAGCATTGAGATAAGTACTAGAATGCTGAGTCTAACTATACACATCTTGTAGTAAATCTCCTAGCTACTGTCAGATAATCTGAGTGATAGCATAGTCATATCAGAGAGTAACAGAGCGTGTGGTAGTGGTCTCAATCATCTTTGTGATCATCCAATGTATGAGATCTAGAGCTCTCCTCTCTATGATACACTGCATCCACCAGATGTCCTCGAAAGTTATCTCAGAAAATCTTGTAGCACTCGCATTCAGTTTATAAGATACGATAAGATATAGTATTCACTCATGCAAACCCAAATATACTGGTTTCAAATCAATCTCAGTCAGTCTAAGGTTCTGAAATATGACTCTACAACCATCCAACACATTATAATTCTTGGGATGATAATGCTCTCCTTTTGATCTCAAACCAAGGTAGTCAGATATCGTTAGTTCGATAACTACTTTCTCCTATCCTCTAACCCATGTGTTGAACTTATTGTAAGTCCTTATGACAGAGTGTGGGTCCCTAGTATTCCATGTTCGAGCAAAACAATCTGAGAAGCTCCTTGTGATACTCTCCCCGTAATGTCAAAAAAGTCATCCACCCAAATGAAATGAGATAAATAAATAAAATTAATAACAAGAAGAAAATCAAAGTCCAACACCTTACTAGGGAACACTTGACGGTCTTCTTGTCCTAGAGAGATAAATCCCCATGGATTTGATTCTTATGGAAGTGTAACGGCTCTGCTCTCATCAGTTTCTCATCAGGATCTCTTCTGTTGTGGATTTACGGGGACTTTCATCCTTGGACCCATGGAGATAAGATGAAAAATGTGAATGTTTTGTGAGAGAGAAAAATTTTTGTGAGAGTGTTACATTAGTGAGAGAAAGTGAGGTAGAGAAAATAGTAAAGAAGATGATACTGTTTAAAAAGAGCTTGATGTATCAATACTTTAAATTAGATGTATTGATACTTGGATGAAAACGTATTGATACATTAATGAAAAAGCCATAAAGATAAAACTGAAAAAATTCAAAAATATTTGAAATTTGGAAAGGTAAAAACACTTGGTAGAAGATTAGTTGAGTGGCAGTTGGTAGCACGGTTATCGAACAGACTTAAGCCTTCAAAGAGGTGATACGTGGCAAAACTTTCCCCCACTTTCTGCATGTATTAATGACCCACATTTATGACCCACTAACTATTGTCGATTACCAATTAAATGGAGCATGTATCGATACATTGACGGGGATGTATTGATATTTTGATACGCAATAAAATGATATTTGTCTGGGTATCAATATTTAGACGTTAAGGTATCGATACTTGGGATTTTTGTATAGAATGTATCGATACTTTGAAGATGTGGTATCGATACTCAAAGAGTTTTGCATCGAGAATCAATTAAAAATAGACAAGCATTATTGTTTTATCAAGCTCGTAAAACATCAATATACAAGATAAATAAATCAAAGCAAAAAATCAGCAACCATTTCTAAATTGAAAAGAACATTTAGCACACATCAGAATCAACTTGTGACAAATCAATCAATGCACATGAGTCATAGATTGCATCTAATGCGACAAAATTGTTCTCTATCTGGGGGTTTAATAAAAATGCCAGCTAATTGATCATTTGTGCTAACATATTCGATATATAATCCCTTTTTTGCACATGATCATGAATAAAGTGATATCTAATCTCTATATGCTTGGTTATAGAGTAATGTACTGGATTTTTATAAGATTTATGGCACTCATATTATCACACAAGATAGGAATCTTATTAATATTCATGTCATAGTCCAATAATTGATGTTTGATCCATAAGAGTTGTGCACAACAACTTCCTACATATACATACTTAGCTTCAGTAGTAGACAAAGTAACCGTGCTTTGCTTTTTACTGAACCAAGAACCAATGCATGACCAATGAAATAGCATATACCACTAGTGCTCTTTCTATCCACTTTACATCTTCCATAATCTACATCTGAATATCCCTTTACATCGAAACTACCATCCTTGGAGTAAAACAATCTCAAGTTAGGTGTTCCTCTAAGATATCAAAAAATTCTTTTTACTGTGTTCAGATGATATTCCTTAGGATTTGATTGAAATCGAGCACAAACACATACACTATAAAGAATATCAGGTCTAGATTCAATCAAATACAATAGTGAACCTATCATGCCTTTATACATCTTAGGATCTACACTTTTACTTTGATCATCTTTGTCTAAAGAGGTGGAAGAGCTCATTGGAGTGTTCACTTGTCTTCTATCTAGAAAGTTGTACTTTTTCAGTAGGTCCTTTACATATTTTGATTGAGAGATATAAATGCAATCATCAATTTGTTTGATTTGTAAACCCAGAAAATAGTTCAACTCTCCCATCATACTCATTTCAAATTCATTACTCATAAGTTTAAAAAATATTTACAAAGGGTTTCATTTGTACTTTTAAAGATAATGTCATTAACATATATTTGCACAATCAAAATGTCTTTATCTTTGGTTTTGGTAAATAAGGTTTTGTCAAAACTCCCCTTATCGAAATCATTTTTCAATTAAAATTCACTAAGCCTCTCGTACCAAGCTCCAGGAGCTTGTTTCAAACCATACAATGCTTTAGTGAGTTTATAAACATGATTAGAAAATTTTTGATTTTCAAATCCGGAAGGGGGGGGGGTTGGTTTCAACATAAACTTCTTCATTTAGAAAACCATTTAAAAAAGCACTTTTGATATCCATTTGATAAAGTGTAAAGTCTTTAAAACATGCAAAGACTAACAGAATTCGTATGGCTTCAAGTCTAGCCACGAGAGCATATGTCTCATCATAGTCTATTCTTCCTCTTGAGAATAACCTTGAGCAACAAGTCTAGTCTTATTTCTTATGATATGTCCATGCTCATCTAGCTTGTTCCTAAACACCCATTTTGTGCCAATGGTAGGATGGTCAATAGGTCTTGGAACCAAGGTTCATACCTTGTTACTTTGAAATTGAACTAATTCCTCTTGCATAGCTTGGATCCAATCCTCACCACATAATGCATATTTTACTATACGTGGCTCTATGTGAGATACAAATACAAGGTTTTGAATCACCTCAAGAGCTTCAGGTATCTCTCTATATGCTTTTCTAGTTTTAATTCCTTGAGAGGGATCACTAATGATCAACTCTCTTGGATGACTAGATGCAAACTTCCATACCTTAGGAATTTTTCGAAGAGGTTTTTCTACATGATCCTCAAGAACTTCTTTTTTTTCATCCTTATAACTATCCTCAAGCTTTAAGTCATTCAACTTATCTAATACCTCAATTTCTTTCTCTTTCTCTTTAGCCATCAACTTAGCTAAATCTGGATCAATCTCATCAAACTTAACATGCATTGATTCTTCTTTAACTTGAGTTCCTCTATTGAACACTTTATATACCTTACTTTTAAAATCATACCCAAAAAAGATTACCACATTAGATTTTAACTCAAAATTTCCAAGGTTATCTTTAGTATTTAGAATGTAGCATGTACATCCAAACATTCTAAAGTAACTAACTTTAGGCTTTCTTTGATAAATTAGCTTATAAGGTGTCTTCCTAAAGAATCTTCTAATCAATACTTTATTAGACATATAGCATGCTGTATTAATCACTTCAACCCAAAAATATTGTGGTAAATCATATTCATTAAACATGATTCTTTTCATTTCTTGTAAAGTCTTATTTTTTCTCTTAGCTAGTCCATTCTGTTGAGGTGTTCTAAGCACAGAAAAATTATGAGTAAACCCATGTTCATCACAAAAAGACTCAAACTCATTATTTACAAACTCTCCTCGTTGATCACTTCTTATTTTTACTAATCTATACCTAAGTTCATTTTACACTTTCTTAGAGAATTTCTCAAAAGAAGCAAATGTATCACTTTTATTCTCAAGGAAGAATACCCAAGTATACCTTGAGTAGTCATCCACTATCACAAATGCATAATATTTTTCACCTAAGATGCAATGCGATTGGGTTTAAACAAGTCCATGTGAATAAGTTTAAGGGGTTTAAAAGTAGAAACTACATACTTAGATTTAAAGAAGCTTTTTACTTGTTTACCCTTTTGACATGATCCACATATTTTGTTAAAAGTAAACTTAAAGTCTGAAAGGTTATCTAAAATGTCATGCTTAACTAATTTCTTAATGATATGAATGCTACAATGATATAATCTTCTATGCCACAACCAAGATTTGTCACAAGTAGCTTGCAAACAAATAGTATTTACTAAAACAACCTCCTTAAGCTCAATAATATACACATCACCTACTCTAGGAGCATGCAAAAACATTTTTCCATTTTTATCAAGTATATCACATGCATTTCTAACAAAGATAACTTTATAATCATTATCACACAACTGATATATAGTTAACAAATTGTATTTCAAACCATCGACATACAGCACATCCTGAATGCTAATATTGTTTACCTTTATAGTGCCAATACTAAGAATTCTTCCCTTATTGTTATCTCCAAATATGATATCTTTTCCTTTCTTTTTGTGGAGAGCTTAAAATTATCCTCGATCTCCTGTCATGTGTCTTGAGCAACCACTATCTAAGAACCACTTCTTGCTACTCTTCACATAATATCCCTATAAAAATAAAACCAACTTATTTTGGTACTTATTTGACTTTGGGTCCATAAAAGTTAGCTTTGACCTTTGAAACCAATGTCACTTGAGCAACCTCATTCTTTTTCAAAATTATTCCTTTAGGTATCCAAATCATTTTAGGTCCCCTATAGGTATTTTTCTTAAATGGACATGAGTTGCTATAATGCCCTTTCCTAGAGTAGTAGTGATAAATTACAAAAGAACTTACTGTTTTGGAAGATTTTATAAAATAATTTGAGTAAGTGTTCTATTTTGTTCCTTACCTATAACCAATCCAAGCCTTATCAAAAACTAGCTTTTGACTTCCTAGTAGTTTATCTACGGCTTCAGTTTTAGAGGTGAATTTAGCCAATAATCTCCTCATATCTAGAACTTTGTCACTCAATATTTTGTTCTCTATTCTCAGTTTGTTCAATTTTTTTTCACACTCATTTTCTTTTAATTTTAGACATTCATTTTCATTTGTCAAGAGTGTATTTATTTTATTAACATTTTTGTATTTCATGCAAAGTTTCTTAAAATATACCCTAAGTTCTTCATATAATTTAATCAAATCATCATGCAACTCCTCACTATCACTACTTAAACATGAATCATAGTATGAAGAAGATTTTAAAGAAATTACCTCATCCTCAATCTTTCCCATAAGACATAAATTTGCTTGCTCATCTCCTGATGATGCAGATGAGTTTTTGTCACTTGTTGATTCGTCCTAAGTTACCTTTACAGCCTTCTTCTTCTTTTTATCCTTGCTTTACTTTTTTTGAGAACATTTAGGTATGATGCGTCCAGGCTTTTGCACTCGTAGCAAATAACTTCCTTCTTCTTTTCGTTATTCTTCTTAAATTTTTTTGTTCTATCATCCTTTTTGATTTCCTTTCTTCTCTATACTTTTTCTCTCTATCTATCTTTATTGAAAAATCTTTTGAATTTCTAGCCATCAACATAATCTTCTTGTCTTCTGATTCTTCATTGCTAGGTTCTTCATCTTCTGCTTGCTTTGAGCCTTTCAGTGCAACATTTCTCTTTCCCTGCTCTCTGTCATTCTTCTCATTGCGGAGTGCTTCCATTTTATATATCATTAATGACCTGAGCAGTTTTTCTAGAGGCAATATACTAAACTCTTTAGATTTTCGTATGGCAGTCACTTTGGCTTTTTATAATCTTGGTAAACTTCTTAGTATCTTTATGACCAGGTTTACGTTTGAGTAAATCCTACCCAAGGCTTTCAAACTGTTAAATCGTGTATACATATCTTTGATGCTTTCATAGGGTTTCATTTTAAATAGCTCATAATCATGTACAAGCATACTAATTTTAGAGTTTTTAACTCTACTTGTACCCTCATGTGTGACTTTTAGTATATCCCAGATGGCTTTAGCTATATCACATCCACACACCCTATTGTACTCACCCCTGTATAGTGCACAATAAAGAAAGTTCATTACTCCGTCGCTGAGTTAGAAGAGATTTTTTTCTCTCTGAGTCCATTCCTGTTTGGGTTTGGGTTTGGGTTTTCTCTCTTTAGTGTGTTCATCTATTATCATAGGTTGAGTGTATCCATCCTCAATGATTCTGATAATGTCAAAGTCTAGGGTACTAAGGTAGTTTTGCATATGTTTTTTCTAGTATGCATAATCAGTACCATCAAAAAATGATGATCTATGTGTGGACTAACCCTCAACTATCTGTGATGGGATACTGCTAGATGCTATTGTGATCTACTCCTCACAGGATGTTAGTCCTAAATACAGTGAGTGTGGCTTTGATAACAATTGTAGGCCTAGATGGAAGAATCTAAGAAGAGGTGAATTGGATTTTTAAAGCTTTTATACAAAAATAAAATTCTTTTTTGTGAAAGTGAATGCAATTGTCATAATGAACAATGTAAATTAAATGCAGAATGTAAATGATGAGAGAGAAAGTAAAAATTGCACATATAGTTTTATAGTGGTTCGACTATAAGTTTATATCCACTCTTCTCGGTTGAACCCACTCACATCGAGGATCACTAAATCTTTATTTTCACAGGTCAAGAAAACCCAGATACAACTCCTTCTTAAATGATGAAGGGCAACCAACAATTACAACTTCTTTAAATCGGGTAAAGTGTAACCCAATATAATTCTTTCTTATGACGGGTGAAAAGAAACCCAAGGTAATATCTAATAAAATCAGAGAATAATGAGATAAAACTCTCAATAGAGTGTGTGTACAATAAACCCAAAAACTTTCTCTCACTAGAATTCTTACATGTGAAAGACAAAGAGAATAATATAAATATATAAAGGAATGTTTTTACAATACTATGCTCTGAGTAACTTTCTTAACAACCTTTTTCTTTATAAAATCGATTGCATTTATATCTGTATTAGTTTGCTTCAACGACACTTTGAATCCATCATTAATGGTGGCATTTAATGCTCTAAAACTAGCCGTTGCACTATATAAACAATGCATGTATCGATACCTTTGATCTGTGTATCGATACTTTGTTAAAATTTTGCTGGTGTAGTTTTATGTATCGATACTTCTTTACGCAGAGAATTTTGGTTCTATCAATGTATCGATACTTATTTTTTTGTACATTGCATGTATCGATACTTCTTTAGTTTTTGCATTATCCTAACTTTTTTTATATAAGAGTATCAATACGTGCTATTCTTTTCAGTTATGTATTGATACTTTGTCCACATGTATCGATATTTTGCTTTTTAAGATACTGATATATAAATAGTATTATACATGTGCTTTGTCCTAATATCGATATTTTTTTCTTATGTATCGATACTTATTTTTGGAATAGTTATATATCGATATTTGTTGGTTTATGTATCGATACTTCAGTCAATTTTCCTGCAAATTAAGTCCTTTCTCGACACAAAATGTCTGTAAGTACAATACAGCTAATATAAGTTAATTTAAGGATAAATTTAACCAAGATAATAATAACAAGAATTATTAATTCAAAAATAATGAATTATCAACTCATGTTTACAAAAATCTTAATCCATCAATTTTGTTTATCATTATTCAAATGTCAATATTATATAAACTCAATTACATCATCCAAAACATAATATATTCTACACATATAAGATACTACAATTCGTTATCGCATTTCATCTATCTTTGGATCCATATCTTGTAAATAAAACCTTTATTAGAGAGTAGAAGACCTCTCTTAGAGTTTTTTATACTGTACTTTTTAATATTTTTTAATGTACAAGTTTCAGGATAATCCAATTATCATCTTCGGTCTATCTCTATAAATCTAAATTTCAAGAATATATATAGCATCTCCTAAATCCTTTATGAAGAATATTCTAAATAACCAGAGCTTCACCTCTGTCATCATGCACATGTTATTATCCATCAATAATATATCGTCTACATATAATGTTAGTAACATGATCGCATAAACCTTGTCCCACTTGTATACACAAGGTTCATCAAGATTCTTAATAAAATCAAACGCTCTGACTGTCTCATCAAACAGAATGTTTCAACTTGATAGGCTTACTTTAATTCATAAATGGATCAATACAACTTGCATATTTTATACAGTTCAGCAAATAATATAAAACCTACTAATTTTTTTTAAACATGTTTTCTTAATATAACCATTAAAGAATGTTGTTTTGACATCCATATGTCAAATATTATAAGTATAGTATATTACGATAACTAGTATAATTCAGATGGATTTTATTATAACAATAGGAGAAAAGGTTTTCTCATAATCCAAACCTAATTTCTGAGTGTAATCTTTCGCAATCAACCATACTTTATAAGTCTCTGTCTATCCATCCTCACCAATCTTTCTCTTAAAGATTCATTTGTAATTGATAAAAACTATTCATTTTGATAGATTGACAAGTGTCTAAACTTGGTTTATATTCAAAGATTTCATTTTAAAATTTATTGACTCTAACTATCTTTCTGAATCCTTATCCAAGATTATCTCCTAATAGGTTCTTGGATCATCTCCATGATCCTATATTCTCACTAAGTAAAATTTAAAATCTTGCTTATTGAATAATCCATATATAAGTCTCGTGCCTAGAATCCAAGGGCATAACAAAATTTTATATTTTTACTATGCATACATTTACATCCATCTCGTACACTATTGATACATCAGCATAATTTTGTATTTATTTTGGGGATTAGAGTTGATTAAGATAGAGTTTTGAGGTTATAAACACAGAGACCTCAACGTAATTAAAAGTATGTTTTGTTAGTATATGTCCTAGAAACCATTCGTGTTGTCGGTTTTAGGGCTAATGATCTTGTATTTACTTTTGGTTTTCAATCAAAGAATTGTTCTTTATTCACATACATTAATTGTTTCCTTTATATTGGCATGCTTATATATAAAAAATGTATGTCAATTGTCTAGATATTTTCGTTTAATTGATAAATAAAATTATCAAATTATTCCTTATGTACGTGATATGGATTAGGCAAACATATCACATAGTAAGAATATTAGTTGTCACCTGATGATATCATATGATGATATATGCAGGTTGAGAATATGGGTATTGTCATAAGTGCATTAGTATGGATTTATAGTTTGTAAACTATTTATAAAACAAGGCTATATATTGACAAATCATATGGTATGCATGTAGTCAATAATTTATCAATAGATTACAATAGTGTGCGATGTAATCCTTAGATCTGAGACATTTAAAATAGGACTCTATATAGATGGATATATTTTATATGGTGAATGTCACGCCCCGACCCTAGTCGACCACGTGGCAATCGCCGCGAATCTCAAGAATATATCCTATCGCTTAGAATGTACTCTTAGAACCCGCAAGGTATTAATACCTGTTTTCAAACTCATTAATCAAAAATAAAACAGAATATAGAAAATGGAAGATTTCCAATAATATAAATATCAGTCTCTGTATTTTACAAAATACAATAGCAAATATCTTTATTACAATCATTTTCTAGGCAGTGGACCATAATGCAAAAACCTGAGTCGAGTACCTGAAAACTTGC
>JAVXUL010010280.1:0-12407 GCA_035590515.1 Trichilia minutiflora | reverse complement strand
ATAATAAGCCCAACACATATGTTGGGCTTGACCTTCCTATTAAGGCCCAGTCTATTTAATAAAGCTTAAACCAACAGATCATGTGTTAGAGGGTGTAATAACTCGAAGTTATGTTTAAGGAGGTATGTGGTATAAAATATGAGTTTATGAGAAAGAATTGGATTTTTGACCCCAAAATCATCTTTAATTGAGAAAAAATTCTGTTGTTTTTGTAGAGATTGGAGAGAGCTTTCCATTGATATATTATGGGTTTTGTGATGATATCCAAGTCAAAAGTTAAAGTCATTTGAATTAACAATCCTCAAAAGGAGGACCAGAGGCAAAGGTATCGATATCTTTATGGAAAGGTATTGATACGTTGCTGTGTGAGGCCAAAGGTATCAATACCTTTGGAGAAGGGAATCGACACCTTTCAAAGTTGAGAGCCAAACCCAAGGTATCGGTACCTTGAGAGCACTTTAGGCCAAACGTATCGATACTTTAGCAAGGGTATCGACACCTTTATGCTAGAGTTGAAATCTATTTATGATGAAACATATTGATATATTAAGGAAGGTATTGATACTTTGTAGGCTTAGTGAACAGTAAATAGCCAAATATATCAATACGTTGGGGGAAGGTATCAATACGTTGCAGGTATGATGCTAAAGGTATCGACACCTTTGGGCATTTCACAGCCTATTTACGTAGAATAAGGGATTTTCTTCCCCATTTCATATTTTCACCTTCTCTCTCTTTATTTTTGATAGAAACCCTTTCTCTCTCACTCTTGAAATTGATCTCCACCATTACTCAACCAAACTTTATAACTTTAGTTCCTCTGAATTAAGAATCAACATCAGAACTCAGAAATCTCCTTTGATTGGAGTTCTACCCATCGGATCGTGAGAATTTGTGAGGAGAGGAGATACAATAAACAGTAGTCGAAAAGAGATTCAAGCCAAAAAGGAGCTCTAAGCTCACCTACCAGTTCAGATAAGCCGATCCCTTGCCTCATCTCTCTATTTTGAGCTACCATTTCTCATAAATCTAAGAATATATAGCTTGAATAATGTTCACAAAAACCTTAGAAATTAGGGGTTTTCTCATTTATCATCGATATCGATAAATTAAAGGGCTTTAATAGCTATTAGTGTTAGAATTGATGGGAAAATTATAAATAGAGTGGGGTTTCATATAGGACAGTTTATGTAAAGAGAGAAAAAAGGGTAGGGAGAGAGAGTGAGGAGTGCAAGAGTAGCATGAGCATGTATTGCATCATGCATGCACATTATAACAGATTATTGAATTTGTGTTTGTATGTGTATTCAGGCATGATAATCTAGATGAGAGGATCTTCACCACGAGGATAATACCGAGAGGGTGATTTCGTACCCCAGAACGGTGAGTGGACACATTCCTTTTCCTTCGTCTCGTTTATTGTTATGAATGAATATAATGCTAGAAATGATAGCATGTGAATATATATGCGTATAAATAAAATAAGGGGGTATTGAATGTACGTTGTTCTGTGGTGGCCAGGTTGGCCCCTTGTTTGTGATAGAGATAGGTTTATTGTGAAACTTGAATAGCCATAAATGTGAGGTCTGAGGCCTAATGTGTATATTTGTTATTGTGATTTTAAGATTGGAGGCCAATTTTATATATGTTTATGAATGTGATATAGTTGAGTGTAATGATCGAAGTGTCATACTCGTTGATTTGGCCTTGTGAGCCAACATGTCTTGTTTTACTGTTTTGGTCTTGTGAGCTATAGATAATGTTTTTGGTCTTGTAAGCCAACATTTATTTGATTTGCCCTTATATGCCATTGACATTGATTTACGATTATGTGTGCCATGTTATTGATTATATATGGGTGAGGATTGGCCATACAACTCATGTGGAGTAGGTGGAATCCAATAGACCCCGGAGTGTGGATTGACCATACAATCTTAGGTAGGATGGGTCGAATCCACATGTCCAGGCTAATGCATACTAGCCTTATATTGATACGATAGTATCCCAATCAGGATTGCGGATCAGTCATACAACTTTGAGAGAGTGGATGAGATTCTATAGATCACGGGATATTATACATGGGTATACATCCCCAACCAGGATTACGAATTAACCATACAGCTCTGAGGGAGTGAATGGGATCCTATAGGCCGAGGGGATATATATATTTGATGTTATATTAGTTTTCTATACATGTATATGATGTCACATTTTACTATGATTGATTTTTATGATTACGAGGATCTTTCGTAATCTAAATTTTGTTTTTGTTTATTTGTCTACTCACTGAGTATTTTTCCAAATACTCACCCCTCAATTTTTTATTTTCAGGCTAGTGTAGTTGGGTGCAGTATAATATAGCTGAAGAGAGACTTCAGCACAGTTTTCAGGTACTTGACTCAAATTTTTATATTATTATCCATTGTATAAAAAAATATTTGTAGTAAAGTGATTTTATATATTTGACTTAACCAAGAATATTTTGTATTGTATTTTAAGAAAATACAGTTGTTGATATTTGTATGTTTGAAAATTTTTCATATTTTATTATTTTATTTTATTTTTGAAAATGAGTTTGAAAACAGATACTAATGCCTTACGGGTCCTAGAGGTGCATTATAAGTGATAGGATGTATTTCTGGGATTTACAGCGATTATCATGTGGTCAACCAAGGTCGAGGCGTGACATCAAATGTGTAATATAGTATAATCTTTCTTTTACAAAATCCTATAAAGTAATCACAAGAGTTTTATAAAATCTATTATACAAAAAATACACATAACTTGTAAATATTCTCCTAGTGGACTCTAAGATATGAAATGTGAGTCAAGTTGAAGAATTATACCTAAATGCACTATCTTGGTACTATCACCACCTTTTTAGCATTTCGTCTAAACTTAAATTAACCTACAAGTGGAGAAAAAGGCATGAGTATACTAATGTACATATAGTAAACGAATAAAGTATATAAAACAGATATGAGCTAAAATACAAGTATAAGGGTTTTAGTAAAACACTTTCAGAAAATAATTTTTAAAAATATTTCTTTTATTTTAAAACTGTGGCCTATTATATATATCAAAATCATTAAACCTGTCCGTCGTTTCTTAATGATCATTCTGATTAGAAGCAATCTGGAACCATTAATAGGTTTTTTGTATATAATTTAAAATTCATAAATGCTAAATAAACTATTCCGTCATTTTAATGTAAAAGTACACATGTAATTTACAAAAATAATGCCCTCCACTGATGTTGATCTTGAATAGTCTGTAAATCAATACATAACTATTATTGACATAATCATCCAATAGGCCACTCTATCATAAATAAGACCTCTGTCTCCTTCATATCATTCTTGTGAAACCCATCCTTTAGTATTATAGACATAATAGTAAATTCCTCAAGAGTTCTAGTGCATATCATTATGTTTAGATTATACGTGAGAGGGTATAAACTTGAAGAATGTGTTTTGAGTAAGATTTTTGGTGTAGGATATGATCTTATGAGAAAGAGTTAGATTTTTGACCCTAAAATCATCTCCAATTGAGAAAAAGTTTTATATTATTTTTGTAGAGCTCGGAGAGAGCTTTTCGTTGATATATTATGACTTTCAAGCAGATATCGGGATCCAAAATTATGGCTATTTAAAGTAGCAGTCTTCGAAAGGAGGACTAGAGACAAGGTATCGATACCTTTAGAGAAAGGTATCGATACGTTCGTTGTGTGAGGCCAAAGGTATCGATACATTTGATGAAGGGTATCGATACCTTGAAAGCATGATGAACAATAATAGTGCCAAACGTATCAATACCTTGACAAAGGTATTGACACGTTTATGACGAAAATGAAGTCTGTTTACGATGAAATGTATCGATACATTACAGGCTTAGTGAACAGTAAATAGCCAAATGTATCGATACATTAGGGGAAGGTATCAATACATTGGGGGTATGATACCAAAGGTATCAATACATTTATGAAAGGTATTGACATCTTTGACGATATCACAACCTATTTACGTAGAAACAGGGGTTGTCTTCCCCATTTGCATTTTCTTCACTCTCTCTCTTCTGAAGTAGTAGAACTATTTTCTCTCTCTCTCTCTCTCGAAACTGAACTCAGTCATTTCTCTACCAAACTTCGTCATTCCAGTTCCTATGAACTGAGAATCAACACCAGAACCTAGAAACCTCCTTTGATCAAAGCTCTACTCATCAGATAGTGAGAAATCGCGAAGGAAGGCTTACTATAAACAGTAGCCAAAAAGAGAGATTCAAGTCAAAGACGGACTCAAGCTCACCTACAAGATTAGGTAAGCCTATCCCTCAACCATCTCTCTATTTTGAGCTATTATTTCATATAAATTTAGGAATAGATAGCTTAAGTACTGTTTACAAAACCTTAAGATTTAGAGTTTTTCTAGTTCATTATTTGTATCGATAAATTAGAGGACTTTAACTTCTATTGGTGTTAAAATAACTAAAAATGGCATGAAAAAGAAGTGAGAGCAATATGTTAGAGAGAGAAAGAGAGAGTGTGTGCGAGAGTAGCATGAACATACATTGCATCATACATAAACATTATGATAGACCATGATTATGTGTTGTATGTGTGTGTCCAGATGCAACAGTCGAGACGATAGGATTTACATCACGAAGAGATATCCCGAGGGTGGTTTCCCACCCTAGAATTGTGGGTGGACATATTCCTTTCCCTTCGTCTTATTTTATGTTATTTTTGAATAAATATAATGCTAGAAAGGATAGTATATGAATATGTATATGTATAATTAAAATAAGTAGGCTTTGGATGTATGTTATTATGTGGTGGCCGAGTTAGCCCCTTACTTGTGATAGCATCAGGATTATTGCGAATCCTCGATTGCTATGAATATGAGGCCGGAGGCCTATTGTGTTTGTGCTTGATATTATGATATTGTCATTTTGAGGCTGGAGGCCAATTTTATATTTATTAGTGAATGTAGCATAGTTGAGTATAATGGTCGGGATGCTATACTTGTTGATTTGACCTTGTGAGCCACAGATGATGTTTTTGGTCTTGTAAGCCACCAGATACTCGATTTTTCCTGATGGGCCATTGTTGTTGATTTATGATTCTGTGTCCCATGTTATTAATTATATATATCAGTAAGGATTATCCATACAGCTCATGTGGAACGGGTGGAATTCAATAGACCCGGAAGTGTAGATTGACCATATAATCCAAGTGGGATGGATGAAATCCACGTCCATACTAAAGCATGCTAGCCTTATATTGATATGATAGTATCCCAATCAGGGTTGCAGATCAGCCATATAACTTTGAGGGAGTGGATGAGATCCTATAGATCGAGAGATATTATATATAGGCACACATCCCTAACTAGGGTTACGGATTAGCCATACAGCTCTGAGGGAGTGGATGGGATCCTATAGACCGATGAGATATACAAATTTGATATTATATTGGTTTTTTAGACAAGTATATAATGCCACATTTCACTATGATTGATTTTTATGATTACGTAGATTTTTTATAATCAGTGTTTAGGCCTCTAATTTCTGTTTTTATTTTCTTGTTTACTCACTGAGTATTTCCCCAAATGCTCACCCCTCACTTTCCCATTTCAGGTTAGTATAGTCAAGCGCAATATAGTATTGCTGAAGTATGATTCAGCAAAGCTTTTCAGGTATTCGACTCAAGTTTTTACATTATGGTCCACTGTATATACAATATATTTGTAACAAAGTGATTTGATGTGTTTGGTTTGACCAAGAATATCTTGTATTGTATTTTGAAAAAATACAGATGTAATATATGTTTGATTGAACATTTTTTATTCTATTTTATTTTATATATGGAAATGAGTTTGAAAATAGGTACTAATTACTTGCGGGTTATAGGGGTGCATTCTAAGTGATAGGATGTATTTTTAGGATTCGCGATGATTGTCACATGGCCAACTAGGGTCGAGGCATGATAATTTTATTAGTATCAGAGCTTTTGGTTGCGAGTGAGTTGTGTTTTTCTGTTTTTGAACTCTCTCGATTTCAATTCTTGAAGATTTTTAAATTAAAGATTTTAATAAGATTGTGTCAGTGGACCATAGATTTGATATGATTTATGTGGATTTTTATGTAGAATATCGGCATAACCCGAGAGGGAAAGAGGTAGACCTTAGAGGAATATTACGATTCGAGATGATCAGGAGGCATCATCTTATGCTCTACCATCTACTTATGATCAGGAAGAAGTTCCTATAAATCCTCTGCCACAGACGCAGAATTCTGAAGGGAATGCTCATTTCCCTTGGTCATAGGAGACTTGGAACACATTTGTGGCATTTATGAGTGCACAGAATTTAGTGCTGAATCCGAATTAAGCTGAATCTTCTCGGCCAGTGAGAAAGTTATCCAAGTTGATTAAGGAAGTAAGACAACTTGGAAGTGTTCTTTTTGTAGAACCATAGATGCTTTAGAAGCAAGTAGATTGCTGAGGACAGTGCAGTAGAATATGGATGACATGGACTTGTCAGATGAGGAAAAGTTGAGAGTGACTACTAGATTACTATAGCAGAGTGCTACTACTTGGTGGCAGAACATATCAGTAAGGCTGAGTGCTGATATGCACTTCTATCAGAGAGCCTTTTAGGAGAAGTACTTTATGCACTTCTATAGTAATCAGAAAAGGCAAGAGTTTATGAACTTGAGATAGATGGATAGCACGTAAGAAGACTATGAGACTCAGCTAAGATAGTTAGCAGAGTTTGTTCCAAAACTTATCACTAAGGAAACTTTGTGTGCTAAGTTGGAGGCCAAGCTGAATTTAGAGATCAGAGACAGAATGTCAGTGACAGGCAGGCAGAGTTATAAAGAGGTAATCTAATTAGCCATTCGAGCAGAATCTTTGATTAGGGAAAGAAGGTCTAGGGCTAGATTTCAGAAGAGAAAGGACCTCATGTTTCAGTGGGTCGGCCTTCTAAGAAGAGCCGTAGAGTGGCCAGTCAATAAGTCCTGGAGTTTCTTCATCTTTTTCCCCTAAGGAGTAGAGATAATCTCAATTTGGTATTTCTGCCTCAGAATTAGGGCGATCAGGCAGGAAGTCATCCGATAGTAGGCGATGTCCTAACTATAGGAGGTATCACAACAGGCCTTACAGATTACCTCTCCAGTGCTTTTATTGTGGCCAGGTGGGTCACATGAAGAGAGATTGTCCTAGTTTGGGGACAACAGAGACTGCTAGCCAACCAAGGTAAGATATGAGATTCTCTAGTGCACAACAGTCCATACCTTAGTCACAGTTTATGGGTGCTCGTCAGGCTAGATCAGGAAATGGGTCCGTTTATCAGAGTAATCAGAAGAACTAGTCACGAGTTCAGACTCAAGTTTTTACGATGAATCAAGAGCAAGCACAGGTTAATCCAGATGTGATTATAGGTATGGTGATGATATTTGATCATCCAGCATACATTTTAGTTGATTCTGGTTTAGATAGGTCATTTATTAGCATTGTATTTGCACAACATGCTAATAGGGACCTAGTACCTTTAGAACTAGAGTTGATTATTTATACACCCTTAGGACAGAGATTACTATAGAACACTGTGTTTAGTCGTTGTGAGGTCTAGATAGGAGATGCTGCTCTTAAGATTGACTTGATTCTATTGAGAATATAGAATTTTGATGCCATTTTGGGTATGGACTAGTTGTCACAGCACTATACTGTGATAGATTATTTTAAGAAGGTAGTGACTTTCAGGCGGTTAAGAGAGCCAGAGATTGTTTTTACAGGCAAGCAAAGGATACTTCCTTCTTGTATCATATCGACGATAGAGACTAAGAGATTGCTTCAGAAAGGGTGTCGGGCATATTTGACACATATGATTGATAGATCAGTTTTAAGAGTTAGTCTGGGATAGATGCCAATGGTGAGAGAATTCCTCGATATATTTTCGGAGGAATTGCCTGAATTATCGCCTGATAGAGAATTTGAGTTTTATATCGATCTGGTGTCAAAGATGACACCGACTTTGATACCACCTTATCGTATAACACCCACAAAAATAAAAGAATTGAAAACTCAGCTAAAGGACTTGGTCGAGAAAGGTTTTATCCGACTAAACGTGTCACCTTAGGGTGCACCAGTTTTATTTGTGAAAAAGAAGGATGATACATTGAGGCTCTGTATCGATTACAGACAGCTCGATCAAGGGACCATCAAGAACAAGTATCCATTATTGAGGATAGATGATCTGTTTGATCAATTGCAGGGTGCAAGTGTGTTTTCTAAAATTGATTTGAGATCGGGATATCACTAGCTCAGGATTAGAGAGGATGATGTCCACAAAACAACATTCAGAACTCGATATGACCACTATGAGTTTCTGGTTATGTCATTTGGATTAACTAATGCACCTGCAGCATTCATAGATTTGATGAATCAGGTTTTTCACCCTTATCTAGACAAGTTTATCATTGTGTTTATAGATAACATACTTGTATATTCAAAGAATAACAGAGAACATGCCCAGCATCTCAGGGTAGTGCTTTTAATTTGAGAGAGAAATAGTTGTATGCTAAATTCTCTAAGTGCGGGTTTTGGCTTAGAGAGGTGAACTTTCTAGGGCATGTTGTGTCTGACAGTGAGAAAGTTGTGGATCCAAAGAAGATTCAGGCCATAGTTCAGTGGGAACAGCCAAAGAATCTGACTAAGATCCATAGCTTTTTGGGGCTAGCGGGATATTACAGTAGATTCATTGAGAACTTCTCCTTGTTGGCTGCACCTCTAACGAGACTTACAAGAAAGGAGGTTGAGTTTGAGTGGGATGATGAGTGTGAGCAAAGCTTCCAAGCTTTGAAGAATTATCTTACTTCGGCACTGGTTTTGACACTCCTTACGCTAGGAGACAGATATGTTGTATATAATAATGCCTCAAGGCAGGGCCTCGAATGTGTGATAATGCAAAATGGAAGGGTTATAGCTTATGCTTCTCAGCAGTGGAAGAAGTATGAAGAGAATTACCTTACTCATGATCTAGAGCTAGCAACAGTGGTTTTTGCATTAAAGACATAGAGGCATTACTTATATGGGGAGTAGTGCTAGATATTTACTAATTATAAGAGCCTCAAGTATTTGCTGATGAAGAAAGAGCTGAATTTGAGACAACGGAGATGGTTAGAGTTGATTAAGGATTATGACTTGATCATTGACTATCACCCAGGAAAGGCAAATGTCGTGGCTGATGCTTTAAGCAGAAAGACTTCAGCTAATTTGGCTCATATTTGTACTATTTATATGCCATTACTGATGGATCTGAGAGTGCTGAGAGTGTCACTAAGGTACGATAAGGTTGGAGCCTTAATGGCTAGATTTGTGGTTAGACCTACCCTAGTTGATTAGATCAGACAGAGCCAGATGTCAGATAGTGAGTTAGCCAGAGCTTGCCAGGAAATTAGAGATGGCAAGGTAAGTGACTTCTACTTCACTCAAGATGGGACCTTGACTTTCAGAGGTTGGGTTTGTGTACCCAGTGATAGAGGCTGAGAAAGGTTATTTTAGAGGAGGTCCACAGTTCTGTATTTGCTATGCACCCGGATAGTATTAAGATGTATCGTACCATCAAAGAGAGCTACTGATGGTCAGGAATGAAACAAAATATAGCCCAGTTTGTGACTAGATGTTTGATATGTCAGCAGGTCAAAGCTGAGCACCAGAGACCTGCAGGGACTTTACAACACCTATACCTGAGTGAAAGTGAGAGCACATTGCTATGGATTTCATGGTCGGGTTTCCTTGGACTCAGACAGGCCACGATGCTATTTGAGTGATAGTATATTGACTTACTAAGTCAGCTTACTTTCTGCTAATTCGAGTGAATTTATCCTTAGAAAAATTGGCTAAGTTGTATATAGCCGAGATTGTCAGATTGCATGCAGTGTCAGTTACCATCATGTCAGATCGAGATCCCCGTTTTACATCTCGATTTTGGCCTAGGCTTCAGAAATCTGTGGGCATTCAATTGACTTTCAGCTTTGCATTTCATCCTTAAACTAATGGATAGTCAAAAAGGACTATCCAGACATAATAATACATGCTTTAGACATATATTATTTGTGTATAATCATAGTTATCAGGCTAGTATTAGGATAACACCTTATGAGACTGTGTATGGTAGAAAATGTAGAATCCCATTGTATTGGGATGAGGTTGGTAAGAGAAAGCTCGATAGTATAGAGTTGATTGAGATCACCACTGAGAAAGTAAAAATTATCACAGAAAGATTGAAAGCAACTCAAGATAGACAAAAATCCTATACTGATACTGGGGGCAGAGCATTAGAGTTTGAGATAGGCGATCAGATTTTCTTGAAAGCATCGCCTTGGAAAGGTATAATCAGATTCAGGAATCGGAGAAGGTTATATCCTCGATATATTGGACCCTTCGATATTGTGGAAAAAATAGGCCCAGTAACCTATAGATTGGAATTGCCATCACAGCTGAATCAGATACATAATAGATTCCATGTATCTATGCTCAAGAAGTATGTGTCGGATCCCTCGCACATACTTGAAATACCACCAGTTGATTTGAAAGATGATCTTAATTGTGTGGTACAATCGGTAAAGATACTTGATTGGTAAGAGTGGGTCCTAAGAAATATGACTATTCCGATGGTGAAAGTCTTATGGGAGAGTATCACAGTTGAGAAGATGACTTAGGAGCCAGAGAGTCTGATAAGACGATAATTTTCACACCTTTTCCAATTTTGAGGTATGTTATAAGCCAAAGGAAATATCTTTGCATATTCTATGTGACGTATGTTTTATTTTCATTACTGTTTTATTCAATAGAAGCTGCAGTTCCTTCTCCTAGTAATAAAAAACAAGTGAGGTATTCAAAAATACCTTTATTTGATTATTAGGGGAAAAGGGGGTTTGTATGCTTAAGTACTATTATTTTTGTTCTGCATACTCATTACATCATATAGAATTTTAAGAACAAAATTCAATTAAGGGGGAGAGAGTTGTGAAACCCGTCCCTTAGTATTATAGGTATAATAGTAAATCCCTCAAGAGTTCCCGTCTGTATCATCGTATTTAGATTATGCGCAAGAGGTTATATACTTGAAGAATGTGTTTTGAATAAGATTTTTGGTGTAGGATATAAGCTTATGAGAAAGAGTTGGATTTTTTACCCTAAAATCATCTCTAATTGAGAAAAATTTCTATATCGTTTTTGTAGAGCTCAAAGAGAGCTTTTCATTAATATATTATGGGTTTCGAGCGAATATTGAAATCCAAAATTATGGTAATTTAAAATAGCAATCCTCGGAAGGAGGACTAGAGGTAAGGTATCGATACCTTGAAAGCATGATGAACAGTAATAATGCCAAATGTATCGATACCTTGGTAAGGGTATCAACACGTTTGTGACAAAAATAAAGTCCGTTTACGATGAAAAGTATTGATACATTGTGGGCTTAATGAACAATAAATAGCCAAACGTATCGATACATTGGGGAAAAGTATTGATACGTTGGAGGCATGATGTCAAAGGTATCGATATGTTTATGAAATGTATCAACACCTTTGGCGATATCACAGCCTATTTATGCAGAAACAATGGTTATCTTCCCCATTTGCATTTTTTTCACTCTCTCTCTCTTCTGAAGCAGTAGAACCATTTTTTTTCTCTCTCTCAAAACTGACCTCAGCCATTTCTCTACCAAACTTGGTCATTCCAATTCCTATGAACTGAGACTCAGAACCTAGAAACCTCCTTTGATCGAAGTTCTACTCGTTGGATCGTGAGGAATCGCGAAGAAAGGGTTACAGTGAATAATAGTCAAAAAGAGGGACTCAAGCTCACCTATAAGCTCGGGTAAGCCTATCCCTCAAGCCATCTCTCTATTTTGAGCTTTTATTTTATGTAAATCTAAGAATAGATAGCTCGAGTACTGTTTATAAAACCTTAAGATTTGGGAGTTTTCTAGTTTATCATTTGTATCGATAAATTAGAGAACTTTGGCTTCTATTGGTGTTGAAATAACTAAGAATGGCGTGAAAGAGAAGTGAGAGCAGTATGTTAGAGAGAGAGAGTGTGTGTGTGTGTGTGTGTGCGAGAGTAGCATGAGCATGCATTGTATCATGCATGAACATTATGACAGATCGTGATTCTGTATTGTATGTGCTAGTCTAAGTACGACAGTCGAGACAAGAGGATCTCCATCGCGAGGAGGATATCCCAAGGGTGATTTTCTACTCCATACTGTGAGTGGACACATTCCTTTCCCTTTGCCTTATTTTATGTTAAATAAATATAATGCTAGAGAGGATAGTATGTGAATATGTATATGTATAATTGAAATGAGGAGGCATTGGATGTATGTTATTATGTGGTGGCT
>JAVXUL010010269.1:0-12407 GCA_035590515.1 Trichilia minutiflora | reverse complement strand
TCTAAATAAAGATGTAAAATAAAACAAGTGTCCACTCACAACTTAGGGAGGGTATACACTCCCTAGTTCCCCTCGTTTCTCAACGATTCACGCGAACGTCTCGATCTCAAACCATCGCCTAATCACAAGCATAACATTTCTGTCAATATGCGTTCTAGATACGTAAATGAGTTCGAATGCATGAAATACATGCTCATGCAACTCTCACAACTTTCTTTCTCCCTCTCTCTTTACCCTTTCTCTCTCTAATTTGCTGTTCTCATACGAACCTCGCTCTAAACATACATTTCTTATCAATTTCAACACCAATAGCTAACCAAGTCCTTTAATTTACCATCACAAGCGATAAACTAGAAAATCCCTAAATTCTAGGGTTTTGTGAACAATGATCCAATTACTATTTCTCAGATCTACGTAAAATGGTAGCTTAATCGAGAGAAATAGACGGAGAAACAAGCGTACCTATACTCGTAGGCGAGCTTAGAGCCCCGATTTGCCTGAATCCCTCTTTTCAACTACTGTTCATCGTCACCTCCTCTTTGTGATATCTCACAAACCGTCGCGTGAACCTCCGATCAAAAGATATCTTTGGGTTCTGGTGCTGATTCTCAGTTCATAGGAATTGGAATGGCGAAGTTTCATGGAGAAACGAAGAAGATCAGTTGTTGGTGTGTGAGAGAGTGTGGTTCAGAAGGGTTTCTGGTAGAGAGAGAAGCAAAGAATTCGAAATGAGAAAGACGACCTGCCTCCGGGCATATATGCTGTGAAATCCTCCAAAGGTGTCGATACCTTTCAAAAACATATCGATACCTTGGCATTTTTCCTGCAACGTATCGATACGTTGCCCCAACGTATCGATACCTTTTGCCCAGAATACTGTTCACAAGCCTGCAGGGTTTCGATACTTTCCCTACCGTATCGATACCTTTCGTCGTAAGCTAGCTTCATCTCCGTCACCAACGTATCGATACCTCTTGCCAACGTTTCGATACGTTGGACACTGTTCACTGTTCATCAAACCCTCAAGGTGTCGATACCCTTCAACAAAGGTGTCGATACCTTTCCCAAAGGTGTTGATACCTTTGGCCAAAATCCTCAACGTATCGATACGTTTCCCCAAATGTATCGATACCTTGCTTCTGATCCTCCTTCCGAGGACTACAACTTCAATTAGCCATAACTTTTAGCTCGGAACCTATAATATATCAATGCGAAGCTCTCTCCGAGCTCTACAAAAATGACAAGGAACTTTTTCTGAATTAGAGATGATTTTGGGGTCAAAAATCCAGATCTTTCTCACAAAATCAAATATACTCAAAAATAAGCGAACGAACTACCGATATGCACGATGAATGCAAAAGTATAAACAGTAAATACGGTGAAGTTATAATTATACCCTTAAAGTACAATCACGGGTGTGATAATTTTTGTATTGAGTTACTGTTTGTATATTTATTGTATAAATTTTATTAATGAATAAATTATTTGTTATTCATATGTATATGCTTCTTATTCTATTAATCATACTAATAATAGAATAAAAATATGAATTACCTAGATAATTTAATTATCGAAATTGTACTTTATGGTAGCCATATTTATTAGGCATTGATGACATATAGTAGGCACATTGAATATCTTTGGTGAATATCATAAGATGATATTAGTGTGAATAATATGATAGTAATGTAGTTAAGACATTAGTATGGATTGCCAATTAGATAACTATTTTTTGAACTTGAATAAAGTTATGATGTCTCACATAGAAGTATATTGTCAATGATTCATCATATGATTATACTAGTATGTTAATTATTCATTAAACTTGATATATTAATCTCGTTGCTTAGTATAAATACACATGATTTATATAGTGTATAAGTATCAGACTAATCACATCTCATACAAAAAACTGATTTGGTCTGTGTTATTTATGTTGAAACACAAATGATTGTCAACATGGGATTCGTTTACTCGATATAAAGGTTTTTAAGATTCAGTTAACTTGATCTAGTTTTAAGTTCTCAATCGGATATTGGTGAATGTCTGAAATTAAAGTCTTTGGCCAAAGTACTTAATGGTTACACGAAAGAGTTTATAGTATATTGACCATTAATCTGAACAGTGATCGAGTTTTAAGGTTTTGACATCTATACACCATAATTTGATCGGGATTAGACTAACAGAAAGAACGTATTCATATGAAATGTATAATCATGTGTAAAAGATTCGATAAAGTCCTACTTCATTGTGCTTTAGGGACTATACCATATTGTTAAATATTAATCATAGCATTGAGCATCAAATAGCTCGAAACGAGTTCGATTTAGTCGATTTTGGCTCACAGCTAATATTATAGTAAATCCAAGTGGTCACAGTCAATAACTAGTGCTCATTCTTTCTTTGAGAGAGAATAAATATTATCTGTAAAAGTGCTAACACGCTAGAAAATAATATTAGGTCGAAAAGTATAATTAGATTACATGTTAAATAGTTTAACAAATACAAGAACTTTAGAAATTAACTCAATTATAAAAAACAATATTTCATTGATATTTAGATATAAAATTGGAATTAAAATAAGCTTGGTCAAAGTAGATTTGACTAAATTAGGGACCTATTTATCATATTTTTAAAGTTTGGGAGGCTTGTTGGACAAGCTTTGGATCTATTTTTCATTGATAAATTTAACATGGGCAATTTAGTAATTGATGGTATTAGTATAAATATGGGTCATATTGCTAATTTTACACAATATGCCATAATTTTACAAAATTTCAAAAACATCAAGTTTTCTCTCTCTCTAACCAATTGAGCCAAGTAGGATTAGAAGTATTAAGGTTTATTCTCTTGTATATCCTAAGCTTTTGGGGTTATTCTTCATTAAATATCACTAAATATTAGTGACAGAATCATATATTGATGATTTTTTCTTAAATTGCTATATAAATGAGTTTATTGTCCATGAACTCCTAAAACCGTGTAATCAAACACACAAATGGTATCAAAACATGTGATTCAGATGCTTATATGGTTGATTTGTTGTTATGGTTGATGATTTGGTTGATTGTAGCATGTATTGCTCTGTGGAGATTTTAGGGTTTATGTAAACATAAAGGCTCCAAGGAGAAAGATGATGAATAGTTCATCATCTATGATTTTTGATGATTTTCTTGCTGTCATGTGATGATGGGGGATGTCAAAGAATCATTGATTTCATGTGATGAAGTTGCTTAAGCATGATAAATTCATGGATGCATGTTTTGGCCATATTGATGGTTATGTTCTTATGTTCTTATGCCATGTTTTTCATGTGTTTATGTCTTGTTTTTATGATGATTTCATGAGATGAAATGATGCACATCACGTAAGGAATCCTTTATGGTTTAGCGATGCTTGATAAACATCTATAAAGGTTTGTTTTTATGTTATGAAATTTGTTTAATTGTTAAACATGGATGAATGACCATATATGGTTGTTATTAAGTGTTAATGACAATTAATTGATCATAAAATGTATTTATATATGTTTGGCCATAGCGTGAAACTTTGTTGAATAATTGTTATTCTTGAATGGTTGTATGATGTATGTTTAATTCACTTGTTAGATAAATGATTTGGTGTATATGTGTTACTGTAATTAAAATGTTCTATAATTTCCATAATGGTTTTATTGATTAATTTAATTAATTAGTTATGATATATACATGAGTTTTATATGATAAAATATGCATATATACATATATGTATATCAGTGTATGTATTATGTAGTGTTAATTGTTAATACATGTCTACAATGCATATATATATATATATATATATATATGTGTGTGTGTGTGTGTGTGTGTGTGTGTGTGTGTGTGTGTCATTATGCATTTGTTTTTATATATATGGTTAATATCTAAATGTTTTCTAAATGTTTTGGTTAATAACTAATGTGATTAGTTAATAACCGTTTTGGTGAATTAATGTTTGTAACATATGGTTAATTTTTATTGACCTAAACTTTAAAAATGTCAACATAGCTTAATCATTATATTATGTATAACGATTAAAGTTATTTTTATTTACAACTTTTATTTATAATTTCATCACTTTACCAGAAATGGCTTTAGGGTTTAAGGAAACCCTAATTGCATTATATTTATTTAATTGGATTAAATATATTTAATTATATTAAATGTATTTAATTTGTTTAATTTATTTGAAAAATTAAACAATTCAATTTGTATAACCTATAAAACTTGTATAATGACATTTTATCTTGATTTAAGGTATTTAAACCCTTATAGGCGAAAATATTATTTAAGATTTTTTTCAAATACGTAATTACATTTATATTATCTGGTTTAATTTATATGATAGATTAAACAAATAATATAAATATACATGCATAACCTAATTATTTGTTTAACAAATAATTCAAGTCGAACATATTCATCCAAACTTTATAATAGTCCAACCTCTTTAACTAATTATGTAATACAATAATTTATTTGATAATTTATTGTGATTGCATATTAAACATAAAACTTTAATTATTATCAATTTAACCACAAATGCGATTATTCGGAAGCGAATAATTGCATTTGTGGTTAAATTGATAATAATTAAAGTTTTATGTTTAATATGCAATCGAAACCAAGTAAACAACGAAATTAGTGTATGTTTATTTAGGTTCGTGAATTGTGTCTCGATCTAATAATATTTTATTTGTGTGACAAATAAACTTAACTAAACAAGTATACATTATTTTTGTGACAAATAAAATGATTTATATCATTAAGGTAATTTGTAATAAAAGAAATCATCGGTTATATATACATATTATTGTGTATATGATACGCAAGTATATGTATGTATAAATTACAATAGTTATTCATGAGATTGATGGTTGTTGGTATGGATGCATAACCCTAAAACATTTTTATAAAAATTGTTCGAGTTGAGAGAAGTATTTACATGAGATGTGAATAAATAAATGCTTAATAAATCTTCTTAAAATTATCATATTTTTTCCTCCCATTGTAGGATAGCTAATGATTCTTTTACATAAATTTCTTACTTCAAGATTTCTATTATATGAGGGGTATGAGGTTTGTGTGATAGAATTTGGTTATTTGGTTCTTGGTAATATTTGAATCTCAACCAAGATTTTTATTATGTGATGTTAGGGTAAGAATATTATTTGGATAAGTATAATGGTTTGGATATGATTGGCATAAAATACTAAGATTTCTACTATGCGAGGTGTCTAAAATTAGGGCAAAAAAATAAATTAAGTCCTATATGTGATGCAAAAAAGAAATAGTTCTTTTCTCATTAAGGTTAATTAGCCAAGTTTTCATTATGTGAGGTTAATTAATTTTTAATAAGAATTTGATTCCACTAATTATTAAAATCCAACAAAACTTTTAAATCTTATATTAAAAAGTGCAAGATTTGAATGAAATAGTGGGAGTTGATATAACTAACTGCTTTACTTTTAAACGTATTCAATAGTTGAATTCATTTGAGTAATTCAATACACTAACAAATTTTTTTTTTGCATTTTTTAGCTCTATCAGTGATATATCAACATATCATCACAAAATATTTTCCAAAGGATATTGGATAATAATATGCCTACTAGACCAAACTTTAAAGACTGGTTGAGAAACTTAAGATTTGTTCTTGAGTTTAAGGGTTTGGGATATGTCTTAAAAGGTGAATTGCCTAACTCAATGGAGAATAAGGCTCCTAAGGAGGAGCAAAAAACTTTCAATAAATGGCATGCTGACAACCATAAAGCGAGACTCTACATGTTAGCTTTCATGAATTGGGACTTTTAAACCAGGCTTGAGAGTATGTCCTCGTCGTATGAGATACTTAAGTCCTTATAAGAATTATACAGGAAAAATTCTCGAGTAGTTGAATATGAGATGTGTCTTATCCTGTTAATATGAAACTAAGGGAAGAGGTTCTGCTTGATGACCATGTCATAAAGATGATAAATATCATCCGGTAGTTAAATGTATGAGGCACTCTGATAACCCACAATCTGAAGGTGAATTTGATTCTCTAATCCCTATTCTCTAATTTTAAAGATTTCATTACTAATTATAATTTGAATGTAATCGAGCAAACTTTTCTTGAGCTACTCAATAAAATTCAAGAGTATTATAGACAAATTAACAAAAACAAAAGAATATAGAGATATCTATATAGCCGCAACCAGTAAGATTGGTAAGTAACCTCAGTATACATCTAAAGGTTCGAAAGGACTTAAGAAAAAGAAGGTTAAGTAAGCTCCACCTCTCAAGAAATCCAAAGTAACGAAGCCCAAAGAAAAATGTTTTCATTGCGGGGTTGATTAGCATTGGAAAAAAATTATCTATAGTACCTAAATAGTCTTAGAAAGACTAGGACAGGTAAGTATAACAATTATATAATTGAATATAAATTAAGTGTTAATTTTGATATTCATTCTTGAGTTATTGACTTAGATGCTACATCTCATGTTTGTGTGTGTTTGTAGGTACTATAGGAAATAGTTATGTATCATGTAATGAGATTGTGCTACGTATGACCAATAAAGTAATAGTTACTACAGAGACCAGAGGATCATGTGACATAATGGTCACCTCTTGACATATTTAGAGACTGGATAATGTTTTGTATTTTGCTTATACTACTAGAAATATAATTTTTGTATTTATATTATATAAAAACAGTTACTCTATACAGTTTAATGGAAATGAATATTTTATAAATGCACGTGTTAGCAAAGTAGATAATATAAACGGTTTATATGTCCTTAAATTGAATAATACTTATTCTATTTCATCTATTAGTAATAAACGAATGCAACTTAAAATAAATCCAGAATATCTATAGCATCACATATTAGGTCAAATTAGAGACAAATGACTCACTTATCTCGAAACTACGGAGATATTTATCTTATTGGGTTCTGAACCCATTCTGACCTGTGAATCATGTCTTTGAGATAAAATGATCAAATTACCCATTAAGAATAAAGGTTAGAGGTTGAAAAAACTGTTAGATCTTATATATACAGATGTATGTGGACCTTTCAATATAGTGGCCAGAGGTGGTTATGAGTACTTTATTACCTTGACCGATGATATATCTCAATATAGGTATGTGTATTTAATGAAATACAAATTTGAATGGTTTAAAAAGTTCAAAGAATGAAGTGAAAAATCAAACAGAAATTGAGTTTAAAAAATAGTTCTTAGATTCTCGAATTGATAAAGCTGACATTGGAGAGTTTAGTCGGTAACCCACTGTACCAACTAACCCAATTCCAACTAGGAAATCCATTGAGAATCTTAAGCTCCTTGAGAGATATGGGTTTCTCAATGAGCAAGATTTTGAATCTTACTTAGTAGGAGAAGTAGATTATGGTGATGATCCAAAGATCTATAAAGAGGCTATCTTAAATAAGAATTCAGGAAAGTGGTTAGAGGCAATAAATTTTGAAATAGAATCCATACATGTGAACTAAGTCTGGACACTTATAAATCCTCTAGAGGGAATAGTTTTTATTGATAATAAATGAATCTTCAAGAGAAAGATTGATAAGGATGGATAAGTGGAGACCTATAAAGCATGACTAGTTGTGAAGGGTTATACTCAGAAACTAGGTGAAGATTATGAGAAAACCTTCTTACCCATTACTATGATAGAATCCATTCAGATCATGCTAGCCATAACTGTATATCATGATTATGAGATTTAACAAATGGATGTCAAAATGGTATTCCTTAATAGTTACATTGAATAAAATCTGTTTATGAAATAATCTATTGGTTTTGTGTCTCTACTAAACCAAATAAGGTATACAAATTATATCGGTCTATTTATGGACTGAAGCAAGCCTCTAAAAGTTGAAACATCCAATTTGATGAGACAATCAAAGTGTTTAGCTTCATCAAGAATTTGGATAAACCTTGTATTTATAAGTGGGTTAAAGATCATACTATTATGTTCTTAATATTATATATAGATGACATATTATTGAACTGTAATAACGTATGCATGATGACAGAGGTTAAAATCCGATTATCCAGAACCTTCTCTATAAAAGATTTAGGAGAAGTAACCTATATTCTTGGGATTTAGATCTATGGAGATAGATAAAAAAGGATAATTAGATTATCCCAAAAATTGCACATTGAAATGATGTTAAAAAGGTTCGACATAGAAAACTCTAAGAGAGGTCAACTGTCCTTCAATCAAGGACTTCATCGTTCAAAAGATATAGGTCCAAAGACCAATGAAGAGCAACAATGGGTACAAAGTATCCCATATGCATCAGCTATTGGTAGATCTGATATAAATATGTTGTAAGTAGATATCTGACGAATCCCGCAAAGAAACATTCTATGACAGTAAAAATAATTCTTAAGTACTTAAGAACGATTAATGATTTGATTCTATATTATGGATCTCAAAAGTTGAGCATTCATGGATACACAGATTTAGATTTTTAATCGAATGTGGATAATCAAAAATCTTTGTTTAATTTTATTTTTCTATATAATAGAGGAGATGTGAGTTGAAAAAGTTCCAAACAAATGATAACAGTTGACCCTATAACAGAGCTCAATACGTTGTTGTTTCATAAGCAGTTAAGGAAGTAGTTTGGATGCAAAATTTCATATCTAAACTAGGTATGATTTCTAGTATGGCATATCCAAGGAGCGTGTTATATAATAATATGGGTGCTATTGCACAAGCAAAGGAACTAAGCGCACACCAGAAATATAAACATATTCAGCGAAAATATCACATTTTAAGAGAATTTGTTAGTGTTGAAGAAATAATTATACAGAAAACGTCATCAGCAGAGAATGTTGCTGACCCTTTCACTAAGGTGATGACACTGAAATAGCTAGGCCAGTATCTTGAGAAGTTGGATATTCGATACAACAAGGAATGACTTTAGTGCAATTAAGAGTTTGATAGTGTTGTATGCCCTAAAACTATTTGTGTTGTGAGTTTTGGTCATTTTTGTATTGAGCTACTGTTTAGATATTTACTGTACAAATTTTATTAATAAATAAATTATTTATTATTCATATATGTATACTACTTCTTCTATTAATCATACTAATAATAGAATATGAATATGAATTGCCTATATAATTTGATTGTCGAAATTATTCCTTGCGATAGCTATATCGACTGGACATCAATATCATATAGTAGGCACATTGAATGTCTCCAGTGAATATCATGAGATGATATTAGTACGGATGACATGATATTCATGTCATTAGGACATTAGTGTGGATCAATGTCCTAATGTCCTAGTAATTAACACACTAGTGTAATCATATGATAGTCTATTTTTCGAATGTGATCAAAGTTATGATGTATCACACAAAAGTATATTATCAATGATTCGTTATGTGATTATACTAGTGTATTAATTACTCCTTAGACCTAAGACATTAATCTCATTGTTCGATATAGATGCACATGGTTCATATATTGTATAAGTACAAGATTAATCACATCTCGTACAAGAAGCCAGTTTGGTCATATATTATTGATGTACGATATTTTTTTGATGATGAGCTAATAATTAAGTAACTAATAATTTATTTTATTAATTAAATTACTATTTGATTAATATGATGATAAACAAATAATAATTAAGTGAACAAACTGATTAATTTATTGACTAAATTATGGTTCAATGTTATTTTTAATTGAAAATAATGCACTTCTAAGTTAAATTGCTGAGAAAGGTATTTTGAGTACAAATCTGTGTTGTATTAAAGCCAAAAGTATAGATATAACTAGCCAAAGTATCGATACTCACTATTAAAGGAAGCCAAGTATCACTACATCTATATAAGTATTGATACATTCACTCAAAATAGAAAGCACATGTAGTAGCAGATGAGCCAAGTATTGATAAATTTATTAAAGTATCGATACACTTCTTCGAAGCCCATAATGCAGAAAAAGAAAGAAGTCAAGTATCGATATGCGCAAAGCATCTGAGAAAATTTACGAGCAAAAGATGTTATAAGTATCGATACCCACATTAAAGTATCCATATATTATTTCGTAATACAATAACCAGGTAGAGAAAGCAGGCAAGTATCACTATTTCTAACACCAAGTATCGATACATATAAAGAAGCTAGAAATTTTATGAATAGGAGATGAGCAAAGTATCGATACATACAACATCTACAACAAAAGTATACAGGAGAAGAACTTTAAAGTATTTATACTTCACAAGAAAGAATCAATACAATATAGGATTTTAAGAATCAACAGCTACATTTACAATATTAAATGAAACCATTAATGAAGATTCAAAGAGTTGTTGTGCGAAATAAATTTGAGTATAAATTTGATTGAATTTTTAGAAAGAAATAAGAGATATTAGTGATAGTCAAGAGTAAGAATCTGAGGAAAACTGTTTTATTAAAAGTTATGTACAAACTCTCTGAAATTCTTTTTATAAATCTTTTAGACAGAGAAATTGATTATAGAGTGCTCATTGTAAATCAAATTTGTTAACAGATTTTAGATTCTTATTTTCTATAAACAAATATATTTTGGGTTACTCTTCACTAAAAAAAAAGAAAGATTGGTTTCTGGGTTCTTATTCCTTGAACAAAGATAAGTGTATTGACTTTCCTTTCCCAGTGAAAAAGGTGTTGTAATTGGTTTCTCTTGACCTGGTAAAAATCAAGAAGATAATGATACCTCAGAGTGGGTTGAATCCATTTGAGAAGAGTCGACATAGGTTGAAAAACTGAACCACTATAAAAATTGACTTATGTCTCTCTTTCTATTTCTCTCTTCATCGCTTGTTTTGCACTTAATATTCATTGTATTGTTTTGGTAGTTGATGTCTTTTAAATTATTTTTGAGTGCTTTAAAAAAAATCTTGCATTAAACCCAATTCACCCTCCTCTTGGGTATATTTCACTACAGTCTTTCATTAGTATCAGAGCCTACCTCTAAAATTATAGGATTTAAAGCCTAAAATGAGTAGAACATCATGACATCTAGTAATATTTCACTACAGATCATTGAGGGTCAGTATGAAACCTGTCCCTTAAAGTTATGGGCATTATAGTCAAACCTTCATGAGATTCTATACTTGATATTTAGTGTAGATCACGTGTTAGAAGGTGTAATAATTTGAAGTTATGTTTAAGGAGGTGTGTGTTATAAAATATGAGTCTATGAGAAAGAATTGAATTTTTGACCCCCAAATCATCTTCAATTGAGAAAAAGTTCTTATCGTTTTGGAAGAGCTCAAAGAGAACTTTTCATTGATATATTATTGGTTTCAAGCGGATATCGGGATCCAAAATTATAACCATTTCAAATAACAGTTCTCAGAAAAAGGAATAGAGGCAAAGGTGTCAATACGTTAATGGGAAGAGCCAACGATATCAATACCTTTGGATAAGGGTATCGATACCTTTCAGAGTAGAGAGCCAAACCCAAGGTATTGATACCTTAAATGCATGATAAACAGTAATGGGCCAAACATATCGATACCTTGGTACAGGTATCGACACCTTTGTAACGAAGATGAAGTCTGTTAGCTATGAAATGTATCGATATGTTTAGAAAGGTATCGATACATTACAGGTATGGTGAATAGTAAAAAGTCAAAAGTATTGATATATTTTTGAAAAGTACCGACAACTTTGGACATATCACAGCCTACTTATGTCAAGCAGGGGATCGTCTTTCCCATTTCTCATTTTCACTTTCTCTCTATATATTTTCAACAAAAATTATTCCTCTCAACTGTGTAAAACTGATCTTAGCAATTTCTCCACCAAACTCCATTATTTTGGTTCCTATGAACTCAAAACCAACATTAGAACATAGAAACCTCCTTTGATCGGAGTTCTACTCGTCGGATTGCAAGGAATCGCGAATGAAGGGTTACGATAAACAGTAGTAAAAAAGAGACAGTCGAGTCAAAAAGTGTAATACCCCATGTTTTTATCTCGAGGGTATATTTGTCAATTCCTACTTATCCTATTCATACGTCTGCATTCATTTCATATCTCGTGCGCTTGTGGGTGTAATCCTATGCTCATTTGGGGAGTATTAAAGTGAGATTTCGATTTTTTATAGATTTGGTCAATCGAATGGATGATTCATTCGACCAAAATTTTGAGAACTCTCTGAAAAATTTGTGGCTTCAGATTCGTTCGAACGAATAGGGGGATTCATTCGATCGAATGAGAGGTTCGTTCGACCGAAGTTGTCATGCCCCAACCGTAGTCGGCCACCTCTAGAACCCGCAAGGCCTTAGTACTTATTTTCAACCTCATTAACCCATAATAAAACAAAATAAAGGAAAATGGAAGATTTTCAATCATATTAACATCAATCTCAGTATTTTT
>JAVXUL010010258.1:0-12407 GCA_035590515.1 Trichilia minutiflora | reverse complement strand
AGAGAGATAATCATACTTTAAGTGTAAAATGATAAATTTAACCCTTAATACACATACACTTTTATGTACTCATCACCTATGCAGGTTGTCTTCAACTTATCAAATATGTGCTTTTCTCTATTCAAGTTTATTAGTCTTCGTTGTTCATTTTACTTAAATCTGTGATCAAGAAAGTGGATGGGACTCTAAGGACATTTCTATGGAAGGGGAGTGAGCTTACTTCTAGTGGATCTAAAGTTTCTTGGGCTAAAGTTTGTTTGCCTAAAGAGGAGGGTGGTTTGGGGATTAAAAGGTTGGAGTAATGGAACAAAGTAGCTATAGTTAAGCATTTGTGGTTTATTTGTTCAGGTCAAGGTTCTTCTTGGTCTTCTTGGGTTTCATCTTACTTACTAAAGTGGCGTAGCTTTTGGGAGATTTCTTGCTTAGGGAATTGCTCTAGGAGTTAGAGAAAATTGTTAGGGATTAGAAGTTGGGTTCGTAGATGGGTAAGGTTTAGGATTGGGAATGGTGAGAGGGTTTCTTTGTAGTTTGACAACTAGCATTCACTGGGACTGATTGTAGAGGTTAAAGGGGAGAGAATTATTTATGATTTTGGTTTGGGTAGGATGGCTAAAGTGGCTTCTATTAGTGATGGACTTGGCTGAGGCCTACTTCTCAATCTTTTGATCTTTTAGATATTATCCATACTATGCCTTATAATTTTTGTCTAAATATTTGTAGAGAAGATGAGCATGTTTGAGAGGGAGATCTAAAGGGAGAGTTTTAGTTAGGTGTGTTTGAGAGGTTCTGAGATCTAGAGGTGTTCTTGTGGGTTGGAGTAGGATTGTGTGGTTTAATAAGGCAGTTCTAAGATATGCTTTTCTTTTACGAATGACGATTCAGGGTGGTCTTTATACGCAGGATAAGATGCTTGCTATGGGTATAATTCAACAATCCAAGTGTACTTTTTGTAATAGGGATAGTGAGGATGTTACCTATTTATTTTTTCAGTGTTCTTAATCTATAATGGTCTTCCATATTGGCTAAATGTGATATTGATTGGCATCCTCAGGATTGGTTATAGTCTCTCTCTATTGGATGGAGCAATTTACTACTGATTCATTGTGTGACATGATTATTAGACTCTCTTTTATTGCTGTAATTTATTATATTTGGAGGTAGAGAAATGCTCATTTGCATGACAGGGTTTCTCATACCCATAGTATGATTCGTAGAGATATTATTTTTACTGTTCGAACTCGTGCATGTTTGTTAAGGAAGGTGTTATCCTCTTACGATAATAAGTGGCAACAACATTCTTGGCAATTATCCGATGATATTTTTTTGAGATCTTTATGGTGTCTTATTAGATTTGATAATTTATTTTTATTGTTTTGAGTTTTGTTTGGCTAGGAGGGTTTGTCCTCCTTAGCTTTGTTTCTCTAGGGTATGCCTTATACTTTTGTTCTTTTTTTTCCTTTTGGTTAATATACTTACATTATCCAAAAAAAAACATTAGTGTAACTCCTTCTATTGATAACCACGCTACACACCTTGATGGTATCTCATGTGAAACATAGACCCCTGGGTTAAACCTTACAGCCTTTGATACAACTTTTGGTAATAGTGGCTTGGAATAAGCTATCTTCTTATGATCGACTTCAACTCTTTCCAAGTATGAACTGATTGCTCTCTATTTCTCCTCCTCTTAATCACTAATTGATCCCACCAAATAATTGTATAATTGGTAAATTAGACAACAGTGAGTTTAACTTTCTTCTCCTCCAAATAGTGGTAGCAATAAAAAACCAATTCTACTTTTCTTTCTCACTCAAGGTAAGTATCCGAATCATTTTTCCTTTGGAATGATGGTATTTTAACTTAATACTACTCAAATCTCGATCAAACCTTTCTTTTTGTCTATCAACTTTAAAATCTCCCTTATTTTCCCGTCTCCCATAATTCCTATCTCTTCTATAAGTTCTACCTCTATAACCTCCTCCACCTTTATCCAATTTAGTTGTACTCATACTTGAAGCCATATCCTCATCAAACAATTTACCTCTGACATCGTATTCATCCTCTACATCCTCCATAGGCTCTATAAGTGTTTTAGGCCTCTATCCCTTATGTAATTTGGTTATGGCTACCCTCTGGTCATCCATTTGATCTAAAATCTCCTCAAATTAAATCCAACTTCTCAAACTATTATTGTATGGCTTTGCGTACAAACTAGACACCCATCCTTCCTTCCTTCACTCCACTATTATCTCGGCTAAATGACATAATTAAATACCTGTAAGAAAAGGTTAGAATAACTATCTCATTGCATTCCCTCAGGTGTTTACGCTCACGCTTGTATTTGTACATAATTAACTAAGCAATTTCGCTCAAACATCCTCTTTAATTCGTTAGGCAAACTATTATAAACTCAATCAAACTTCATTTATAGCAAACAATTCCCAACAAATCACTCAAGGAGCAATGCAAGAATAGCAAAATGAATGAATAGGAAATTGAGATAAGGGAAGAATCAAGGATCAAAATGAATGAGGAAACAATTAATAGAATAATTAGCAATTAATTTTTTCCAACCAAGTATCCAATACTCAAGCAATAATGAATTCAATGCTCATACATTCTGGGATGTGTATAACAGATATATATTCTGTCCAAGCCTTCTTCTTTTTTTCTTTTTTTTTTTTCTAAAATAGCACAAGAATCACAAAATAATGGTGACACAACAATTAAACAACAATGGATACTTTTTTTCTCTCTTTTTTTTTCCATTTTTCCAGATTTGTTTTTCAAGGATGAACCCTAATCTTTGAAGTCAAAGGATTAGTTATCAAAATGCAAGAAATAAGAAATTAATGAAAGTATAAACAACCTGATTTGGAACCTGGACTCTAATACCAAATATGATGTGAACTCAACTAGTTAGTAACGAACTTATGCTGAGTTGATGATGATTAAATCTCCAGAAAAGTCAAAATTAGGTTATGGTGATAAAACTTTAACCTAATCATTTAGTTTAATCTAAAAACCTAAGGTATATTAAATCCTATACTCAAAGATATAAACAAACAATAAACTAAAGATATAAGTATGATGAAAGTGAAGACGCCACACTTGAAAAGAGATTTGTGAGTGATAAGTCAGGAGTAGAACGCCACAAAATTGCATTCTTGATAAGTTCTAAATAAATCTTAAAAAAACAAATAGAAAACTCTCAATTTATTATTTAAATTACTACTTATATCACTATACTCTCTTTCTAACAAAACATGCCTTTATATAGGCAACTAATATACTTCCTTAATAAAGATTTCCTAAACGTAAATGGATTTCAATAAAAAAAAAAGACTATAGGCTTAGCTTAAACAAATGTTTCGCCTAAATAAACTAAACTAAACTAAACTAAAATCTTTTAGACTCAATAAATGTCCAACTCAAATAACAATTAACACATGTTCATAATATAATTGATATAACTATAGCCCAAATACAAAGCTTTGCCTAATTAACTTAGTTCTGGACTTGAATCAAATTAATCAATTATAGCTCCTCTTTTGCTCCCAATTTGTTAAGATTGATCATATTTGATGGTTGTCGTTCAATACTACTACTTATTACTTAAATTAGCCCATTCAAAGTTTTATGCATTTCTTTTACTTTAACTCTTGTAATTGGACCTTCCTTTATATACAATGGGTCCCTCCTTGGGCTTCTCTGTATATTAATCTGAATCTCATCATCCGCCCCCTTTGTAATTCGGTTATGGCTACCCTTTGGTCATCTATTTGGTCTTGAATCTTCTCAAATTTTAAATCCAACTTCTCAAACTGTTATTGCATTGCTTTGAGTACAAATGAGACATCCATCCTTTCTTCCTTCTCTCTACTTTTATCTCGGTTAGATAACATAATTAAATACCTGTAAGAAAAGTTTAAAATAATAACCTTATTGTACTCCTTCCCGTGTTTACACTCACGCTCATATTTGTATATAATTAGTTAAGTAATTTCGCTTAACCTTCCTCTTTAATTCATTAGGCAAACTATTATGAACTCGGTCAAGTTTCACTTGCAGCGAACAATTCCCAACAAATCACTCAAGGAATAACACAAAAATAGCAAAAAAAGTGAATACGAAATTGAGATAAGTGAGGAATCAATTATCAAAATGAATGAGGAAACAAATAACAAAATAATTAGCAACTAATTTTTCCCATTCAAGTATCCAATACTCAAGCAATAATGAATTCAATGGGATGTGTATAACAGATAAATATTATGTTCAAGCCTTTTTTCTTTTTCTTTTTTCTTTTCTTTTTTTAAAAATAGCACAAAAATCATAAAATAATGGTGACACAACAATTAACTAGCAATAGATACTTTTTTTCTTCTCTTTTTTCCAATTTCTTTCCAGATTTTTTGTTCGAGGATGAACCTAGTATATGGAATGAAAGATTAGTTATCAAAATGTAAAAATAAGAAATTAATGAAATGATAAATAATATGATTTCGAACCTGGGCTCTAATACCAAATCTAATGTGAACTTGACTAGTTAACAACAAACTTCCGCTAATTTGATGATGATTGAATATCCAGAAAAGTTAAAATCAGGTTATGGTGATAAAACCTTAATCCAATTGTTTAGTTTAACCCAAAAACCTAAGATATGTTAAACCGTAAACCCAAAGATATAAACAAACATTTGACCAAAGGTATAAGTATGATGAAAGTGAAGACGCCACGCCCAGAAAGAGATTTACAAGTGATAAGTTAGGAGTAAAATGCCACAAGATTGAATTCTTGATAAGTTCTGAATAAATCTTAAAAGAATAAAGAGAAAACTCTTAATTTGTTATTTAAATTATTGTTTACATCACTATACTCTCTCCTTAATAAAACATTATATAGGCAACTAATACACTTTCTTAATAAAGATTTCCTAACCCTATATAGATCTTAATAAAAAAAATACTTTGGGTGTAGCAAACAAATGTCCAGCGCAAATAAACTAAACTAAACTAAAAACTTTTAGACTTAATAAATGTCTAATCTAAATAACAATTACACATCTTCATAATATAATTGACATAACTAAAGGCCAAACATAAAGCTTTGCCTAATTAACTTAGTTCTGGACTTGAATCAAATTAATCAATTATAGCTCCTCTTTTGCCCCCAAATTGCCAAGATTGATAATATTTGATGATTGTGATTCAATACTACTACTTACTACTTGAATTAGCCCATTCAAAGTTTTACATATTTCTTTGGCTCTGGTTCTTGTAATCGAACCTTCCTTTATATACAATGGATTCTTGCTCAGGCTTCTTTATATATTAATTTGATTCTCATCAATGTTATTGGCCGTGCTAAGAGTTAGAGTTGCAGAGCTCCTTCTTGTACATGTTGTCTTTGACTTATTAAATATGTGCTTTTCTCTATTCAAGTTTATTAATCTTCATTGTTTATTTTACCTAAATCTGTGATCAAGAAAGTAGAGGGGACTCTAGGATCATTTCTGTAGATGGGGAGTAAGTTTACTTCTAGTGGGGCTAAAGTTGCTTGGGCTAAAGTTTTTCCTCATAAGAAGAAGGGTGGTTTGGAGATTAAAAAGTTGGAGCATTTGAACAAAACGGCTATAGTTAAGCATTTATGGTTTCTTTGTTCAAGTCAGAGGTCTTCTTGGTCTTCTTGGATTTCATCTTAATTATTAAAGGGGCATAGTTTTTGGGAGATTTCTTTCTCAAGGGATTGCCCTTGGAGTTAGAGAAAATTATTAGGGATTAGAAGTTGGGTGTGTAGATGGGTGAGGTTTAGGATTGCGAATGGTGAAAAGGCTTCTTTTTGGTTTGATAACTAGCATCCATTAGGGTCAATTGTAGAGGTTAAAGGGGAAAGAATTATTTATGATTCTAGTTTGCGTAGGATAGCTAAAGTGGCTTCTATTATTGATCGATCTACTTAGCAATGGCCTACTTCTCAATCTTTTGATCTTTTAGATATTATCCATATTATGCCTGATAATTATTGTCCTGGTAATTGGAGAGAGGATGAGCTTGTTTGGGAGGAAGATCTAAAGGAGGTGTTTTTAGTTAGGAGTTTGTGAGAGGTTATGAGATCTAGAGGTGTTCTTATGGGTTAGAGTAGGATTGTGTGGTTTAGTAAGGCCATTATGAGACATGCTTCTCTTCTTTAGATGATAATTTAGGGTGGTCTTTATACACAGGATAAGATGTTGGCTATGGGTATGATTCAACAATCCAGGTGTGCTCTTCATGGTGGGGATAATGAGGATGTTACCCATTTATTTTTTCAGTGTTCTTATTCCTCTAGCATTTGATCTTTCATATTGGCTAAATGTGATATTGATTGGCATCCTCGGGATTGGTTGCAGTCTCTCTACTGGGTAGAGTAATTTACTAGTGATTTATTGCATGACATGATTATTAGACTCTCTTTTGCTACTGTAGTTTATTACATTTAGAGGGAGAGAAATACTCATTTGCATGACAGGGTCTTTCATACCCATAATATGATTCGTAGAGATATTATTTTTACTATTCAGACTCGTGTAAGTTTGTTAAGGAAGGTGTTCCTACCTTACGATAAGTGGCTTCATCTTTCTTGGTAATTATCGGATGATTTTTTTTTTTGCGATCTCTATGATGCTTGTTAGTTTGACAATTTTTTTTTGTTTTTCTAAATTTGTTTGGCTTAGAGGGTTTGTCCTTTTTAGCTATATTTCTCTGGGGTATGCCTCTATGCTTTTGTTTTGTTTTTCTTTTGGTTAATATACTTACATTATCCAATATATATATATACACGGATTTTTGACTTTTACAACTTAACTTATCTCTTAGATTACTAGGAATGTGCACATAGCAAATGCATCCAAATGTTTTAAGCTAAGATAAATTAGACTTGCATTTGAAGATTACCTCATAAGGTAATTTACCCTTAAGAACTTTTGAGGGTATACAGTTGATGAGATAGGTAGCGGTAAGTATTGCATCGCTCCAATGTTCCTTAGGCATATTATAATGAAACAACATAGATCTTACTACTTCAAGGATGTGCTTATTTTTTCTTTCAGTAACTCCATTTTGCTTAAGCATGTATGGACATGTTGTTTGATTTAATATGCCTTTACTTACCAAAAACTCATTGAATGAGTGATTAATATATTCTCTCCCATTATCCATTCTTAATACCTTAATTTGATTACCAAATTGATTAAGCACATAAAGAGTAAACCTCTTAAAACAAAGTAACATATCAGATTTGGATTTTAAGATACATATCCATGTAAATCTTAACTTATGATCAATGAAGGTAATAAAATACTTGTAATTATCATGAGAGAACATAGGGGATGACCAAACATCAGAATGAATCAACTCAAATACGTCATTACACGCATAATCAGAATTAACAAAAGGTAATCTAGTCGAGAGGAGGTTCGAAGCAAGGTTAAAACACATATAAAAAAACTACTTTCCCTCACCAATCCTCTTACCTATTATAATATCCTAAAAAAATACTTCGTCGGTCTAAAAATAACAAGACATTTAAAATCCTTAGTGAGTTTACTAATCGAGAGGAGATTTGAAGTAAGGTTAAGTACATATAAATTGTTTGTTTTCCTTGATAATAACTCTAAATTAACCTTATAATTAATAGATAATAAAGTCATCGTTAGCAATTTAAACTTACTGATTTCTTGCTATAGAGCTCATTTTAAGTGCCTTATTTATATCTTTAAACGTATGATCACTAGCATCAAAATTAATCATCCAATGTTCATTAAAGGTACTAGGAATAAGTTTAGAGGTCATACCATCTTCAAAGGACTAGTTAGCTTGGAAGTTAGCAACTGGCTTATTGAAACAAGGCATATTGAATCCACCTTAACCAAATCTGATCAAGAGGAAAGCTCTCACAACAATTTAGCTTAACACGCTAAAATTGAAAAGAATGCTCAAAATGGAAAGTTTATCCCTTGTGTCAAGATTGATCAATGCATGAAGAAAACTTCATTCACTACAAGCATGCATCAAAATTAAAGGAATAATAACTTCCATAAACAAAAATAGCAGTTGGCTGAATAAGGAAGAATCATATCTCCTTCAATCAAGGCAATCAAAGGCTTAATGGAGAATCAATCTACAATCAATCAATCAATTAATCAAGGCAATCAAGGCTTGATGGAGAATCAATCTACAATCATTCAGCCCATAATTTGATCCAATTATTATCTTAGTTTACCTTTTTTAATCAATATTATCGTTGATAACTTTTGTATATAAATGGTTTGTATTTTTGAATTATACATAATACAGAAAAATATTCACTTTATTTCAAATCTTTATTCTTTCTCTTCTTCCATTTGGTTCATCACCTCTAATGAGAAATATTCTCACTTGTGTATTCTAAAACACAAAGTTTTACATGGTATCAGAGCACTAATGCTCTGAAAAAACACACACTTTCCCAACCTTCTATCAATCAAACACTTGGAGCCCTTCTCCTACAACTTGGCTGAAATATCAATGGCAAGTGAGGACTTATCTTCAAGTGCAAATAAGACTACAACCTAAACCATTCCTAAAATGGTAGAGTTTGATAGCAAAAATGGGTACAATCGAGTACTTGGGGAGATTTTAGGCGGGATGGGATGAATTGCATATATACGGCCCGAAACCATTGACCCAGCCACTATAGCAACAAAGCGTAATGAAGATAAGGTATTCTCCTATCTTGCTAGTTTAAATACCTCTTTTAATGAAATTAGAAACCAAATTTTAAGGTGTATCAAAATTCTACCTTTTAATGAAGTTTGTTATATAGTGAATAAAGAGGAAACTGCACATAGGGTATTAGAAACCAAAGTCCTTAAAATTGAAACAAATGCACTTGTTGCACAATATGAGGCTAAAACCGAGGCTAGAATGGCACAAAACCAAAGAACCAACAACAGTTTCTTTTGGCCTAAGTGTGAGCATTACTATAATAAGGGACACACAAAGGATCAATGCTAAATCCTTCACCCTCACTTACGGCCTCAAAGAGACAGCAAAGGAAAAGCACGTCTTCAAAGTGCACAAAATGCATAACCAGCTTCTAGTGAACCCAAAATGAAGCAGCATGCACTCAGTATTGAGGATGCAACCAAGATCATTCAGGAACAACTCAAAAACACCCCTGAAGTGACTGGTAATACTCAAGCTAATCATAGCATCTTCAATAATGGTACACTCTTAAACTCTACTCTCAATATTTACTTTGCAAATGAAGCGTGGATAGTAGATTCAAGTGCTACTGCCCATATGATTAAAAACAAATAGATAGCATCTAAATTATTACCTATATTTAGAAAACAAAATATCCAAATTGCTAATGGCAACCTAGTGCCAGTAAGAAACTTGTCTAAAATTAACATGTTCTCTAGAAAAATCAAAGGCTTATTAGTGCCAAATTTTGCTTCCAACTTGCTGTCTGTAAGTAGAATTACAAAGGACATAAATTGCTATGCTATTTTTGGGCCTAATAATGTGGTTTTTCAGGATATTACCACTAGGAAGAGGATTGGTGAAGGACAAGTCCAAAACGAACCCTACTTACTAAAGAACACTAATCAAGCTTGTTGATTTTTATGTGTTTAAGCCATGAAAAGTGTGTGAAATCGTAAGGTATGTGAACAAACTAGTAAGGTTGGAAGGTTCAATAATGGCTAAAAGGAATGAGAGAAGGAAGAGAAAAGAGAAGAGTAAAAGAAGATGGTGATTTGTGAAAACAAGTTGTATTACCATTTTGCTATTAAGTACAATATACAAAGATGAAAATAGAAAAAACAATCAAAATAAATCACTGTAGCTATTGGAGTCAAAGTGCAGCCTCCAAAAATGACTTTAAGGAGGCCAAACAAGACTTACAGTGCTTAAAGTAACGGCTAGTTTTCCTAACTAGGTAAAAAACCATTAAAAGTCTATAAAACATATGCAAATATGTGACTTATGGGACAAAGTGTAACAAATTTGAATTTCAAAAAAGGGTCACCAATAGCAAGCATGGTTAATGATGAATTGAACATGATTCTTAAGGTGAGAGGCATAAATCTCGAGAAGAATAACACGAGTTCCAATATACCATGGTCACGATGCTAGCACGATCGATCATTACTTGACTGCTGAGAATTCGGCCATAATTCAACAAAGCTCTTAATATCTCTACACAAAATGACTCTTATGAACTTTGGCATGCTCGGCTAGGGCACCCCTTAAAAAACATTCTGATGTCTTTGATTACAAATTTAGATGTTGACTCTAATAATAAGTGTGAAGCTTGTATTTTTGAAAAATAAGCTAAACTTCCTTTTATTTCTTCTAATTATAAATGTGAATTTTTTTTTATTTATTACATTCTAATATTTGGACAGCCTCTTTAACGTCTCATAATGGTTTTAAATACTTTGTAGCCTTTATTGATCATAAATCTAGGTATACTTGGGTTTATCTCTTAAAAACCAAATTTGACACTTTACATTGTTTCAAGCGCTTCATGTTATATATCACTAATCATTTTGGCAAGAAGGTAAAAGTACTTAGAACAAACAAAGGAGGGGAATATATACGCAACCCCTTCAAAGAATTCTTGATGAGTCAAGGGATAGTACACCAAATTACTTGTCCCTACACTCCGAAAGAGAATGGTATTGCCGAGAGAAAAAATAGACATATCCTTAAAATTGGGAGGTCCATAATGTTCTATAATAAGGTACTATAGGAATTTTGGAGTGACGGGATTCTTACTGTTACGTATTTGATTAATAGACTTCCTTCTAAAGTCCTTACAGGTAAATCACCAAGTGAGAATTTTACTCATTTTAGAACATTTGGGTGTATTTGTTATGCTTATATTCCTTTGCACAACAGGAACAAACTTAGTCACAATAGTCTAAAATGCATGTTTTTAGGATATTCAACCACTTAGAAAGGGTATAAATGCTTTGATCCTAACTTTAAAATACTTATCATTTCTAGAAATGTCACATTTATAGAAAACAAGTCTTACTTTGATAAGCACGAAATCAAAACTAAAAATGAGGGGGAGAATATGCATAATATCATTCCTAATCTTATTATAGAATCACCTCACATTATAACTAGAAATGATTATGTTCATGCTAATGATAATATTGAAACCAAAATTCTAGTGAAGAAGTCTCTCTTCCTAATGAAGGCATATATGCACATGCCTTCACATGACTTAGAACATGATCATATGCATATATTACCAACTGAATCAACAAATAATTTGGAATATGATCATTCACATAGTGAACTTGGAGAACATATGGATGATAAGCATGATCAATTGCATAATACATTGCATGAAGAGCATATGCATGATGAGCCCATTCTTAGAAGGTCCACAAGAATTAGACGATTGGTTTCTGAATGGACCAAATATAAAATTTTCTATTATGGTAAGTACGTTACTGATCATCCTATACAATGTTATTACACTCATGATCATATTAAGACTCAATACAAGGCTTTTCTTAATAACATTGATAACATTCAAGAACCATAAAGTTTTAGTGAGGCACATCATAACCCCATTTGGAGAAATTCCATGCATGAAGAACTCAGTGCTTTACTTAAAAATCAAACTTGGGAAGTTGTTCACCTTCCTGAAGGAAAGAAGGCTGTAAGGTGTAAGTGGGTATTCAAAACCAAGCTCAAAAGTGATGATACCATAGAAAAACACAAGGCTAGATTAATAGCCAAAGGATTCACACAAACTTATGGGATAGACTACACTGAAACCTTTGTATTAGTAGGAAAAATGAACTCAATTAGGGTCCTACTTTCATTGGTTGTCAACTATGATTGGCCACTATATCAAATGGATGTAAGGAATACCTTTTTACAAGGAGAGTTGGATGAGGAGGTTTCTATGAAAATCCCAAAAGGCTATGGGAAAACATCCCTAATACTTATGTGTGGAAACTTAGAAAGGCTATCTATGGCTCAAAAAAATCACCTAGAGCTTGGTACTCTAAACTTCATGATGCTTTCAAGACCCAATCCTTCATAAAAAGTGAAGCTGATTCTTCTATCTTCACTAAGCACTTTAAGGAGGGAGTTACAATCATACTTATATATGTTGATGATATCATTATAACTAGTAATGACATGGTAGGAATTGACTGGATAAAAACATTCTTAAAGTCAACATTTGATATTAAAGATTTGGGATATCTAAGGTACTTCCTAGGAATAGACATAGCACATTCCAAAAATGACCTATTTTTATCCCAAAGAAAATATACACTTGATCTTCTTTGTGAAACAGGAAAGCTTGGATCAAAGGTAGCCTTAACTCCAATTGATGACTCTTACAAGCAA
>JAVXUL010010247.1:0-12408 GCA_035590515.1 Trichilia minutiflora | reverse complement strand
TGAAATAAGAAGGAGTAGAATGTTGAGGAGGTCGCAAGTATTCACGCATGGTTCTCAATGGAGGATTTTCAATTTCTTCTTGAATGCTTTGGTTATCAGCCATGATGCTAAAAGTATGTGATGAAGAAGATAGATCAAATAAATTGCCAAAGAAAGTTTGAGAATTATCTTTCACTAAACGTCCCGAATATGGATCATGATACCAATTGAGCATAAACAAAATAAAACAAAATAAAATACGCAACATTTATAGATTAACAAAAAAAAAAGTTAGATAATAATATAAAAGAGGTGGTAAAACCTTCCCCTTAACAAGAATATAAACAAGATAATAAACAAGACAATAATATAAAAGAGGTGGAAAATCCTTTCCCTTAACAAAAATATAAACAAGAGTAATTAAATAAAAGAGGTGGTATCAAACCTTCCCCTTAACATAAATAAAAATAACAACAATTAAATTGTAAGAAAATAACTAACAAGTAAATAAATTACAAAAAAAGTAAATAACATGTAAATAAATTGTAATAAAGTAAAGTACAAGAAATAAATAATAAGTAAATAAATTACAAATAAAATAAAGTGCAAGAAAATAAATAACAAGTAAGTAAATTGCAAGAAAAGTAAATAAGTAAAAATAAAAATTGTAGGAGGCTTAGCCTCTCATAAGGCCAATTTTATCTTAGTTAATTACACTTCCTGGCAACGGCGCCAAAAATTGATCTCAATTAAATTTTGTACCCAAGTATAGGTAGTCTTGTTGTAGAATAGTCTGGCGAGTCCAAGTGTCGTATCCATAAGGAGTGTTTTCTCCAAAAGTCTAATTGATTATGTCCAAGCCAATATCCAATAGAAGAAGACCAATAGCAAAGGTGGAATAAGTATTGGATTGATTTTAAAGAAGAAATTATCAAATAAGAATTAAATATAAATTAAAATAGTAAGGCTTTGGAAGTTGATATTTTAGGATGATGGTTAGTAAAAATCCTTTATTTAACTCAATTGAGATTAACTAAAGAGTTATCCCAATCGGAAGATGAAAAACGTTTAATGCGTGATAAATACATTTTCTTGAAAAAATCAATATTTGATTAAAAGAGAGTCTTTAAATTAATTGGTAAAAAATGTAAGAAAAACATTTAAGACATTTAATGTTCAAAGTATTTTTTGTACCATATGTCTACAATTAATCAAAAAAAGTTTTTCCAAGTATTCAATGTGCCAAATGTTTACATAAAAATCAGAGAGTTTAAAGGTTTAAAATATTTTTCAAAACATGCTTATTCAATTAATAAAAAGAGTTTAAACATTAAAAACAAAGAAGGGATCTAAAGAACATACCATTAATCCTTAATATCAACCTCCTAGCCTTAACTAGAACTTTAAAAAGAAATGGAGATGAGAGAATAGAATTTCATTATAAACTGATTCTAATACATTGATTACATCTTCAATTCACCTCCCAGAACACAAAATAGTGCCCTAATTTATAGGCAAACAAGAGAGCTAAATGTTAAAAGTGGGTAGTTGAAATAGTAACAAATAGAGATTAAATATTTTGATCACTACAAAAAACGTCATAGATGACCTCAAATATGAATGATTCAATCCTAGTGTCCATCATGAAAGCTGTAGATATTTGAACGTTTGAATTCCACTTAGCTCAGGTCAATCCAAATTTTTTATAAAAAGTTATAGTCAAATTACTGGAGCAAGGTCGGGCTGGACTGGAACGAGGTTTAATTGATGACATCAAAAGTATATCTTAGAGCCCGAACTGATGGTTGGCCCAAATATAAAAGTTTTAGCCCAATGAGTTAGATTTCCAATGGATCAATATTCACCCTAATAGCTCTCTTGGATGAAAATTTATGCACTTTTAACGTACACTGCGTAAAAACCAAAATTAACTAAAATTACAAACAAAGTAAATTTAACATCAAAAATTAGAAATATGTATAAATGAAGAGAGTTAATCATACTTTGAAGTGTAAAATTATGAATTTAAACCTTAATACACATACACTTTGATATACTCATCAGCTACAAAGTATCAATACTTTGATTCTACTGTTTATCACTTTTCTCAAAGTATCAATATTTTCTGTCTTGCGCTTGAGTATCGATATGTCCTGCAAGAGTATCAATACTTCTAGTCCTCCAATGCCAAGTATCAATACTTTAGCACCCAAAGTATCGATACTTCTCCTATTTTTTATAATTTAGGACTGTAATTTCAAATGATCATAACTTTTAACCTAGACATCCATACAGGACCCATAATATATCAATGAAAAACTCTCTCTGAATTCTACAAAAATGATAGAACTTTTTTCTCAAATTAAGATAATTTTGGAATCAAAAATCTAGTTCAATCTTATAAACTCACTATTCTACACCACGCACCTCCTCAAAAATAATTTCAAACTAATATAACCTCTAATGCATGATCCACACACAATAACATGCATAGAATCTCATAAGAGATTTACTATAATGCCCATAAACTTAAAGGACGGGGTTTATACAACAACTAAAGAATAGGAAATAAGACAAACAGATGTCAATAATGCCTTTTTAAATTAAATTTTGACACAAACTATCTACATGCAACAACCTCTAGGCTTTGTGGATAGCTCAAAACCTTGTCATGTCTTTAAATTCAAGAAGACCCAAAATAGCTTGAAACAAGTATTTAGTACTTGGTTTAACAAGCTCAAAACAGTTCTAGAATAGTGGGGATTCAAGAGCTCAAAATTTGACATTTCACTACTCTATAAGAATCACAATTGTGAGTTAATCATATTGCTTATCTATGTTGACAACATGATAATTACAAAAAGTAGCAAGAAATGCATAGAAGACATAATTTAAAAGTTGAAGAAGATCTTTGCACTCAAAGACTTAGGCTAACTACATTTTTTTATGGGAGTAAAAGTTGTTAAAACAAAAGACTCACTACTTTGAAATCATGGCAAGTACATATCAGATATCCTGAACAAACTCAATATAAAAAATTGCAAAGGAGTCAATACACCAATGTTTTAAACATCCAAACTGTGAAAATTCAAAGATGAAATTTGTAGTAATACCACTTTATATAGGAGTATTATAAGTTAGTTACAATATGTTACAATCACTAGACCTAATATTGCCTTGGTTGTGAATAAACTAAGTCAATTCATGGCAAAATCTAGAGATGAACACTGGATAACATGCAAACAAGTACTAAGGTACTTAAAAGAAACAGTAACCTATGGTCTAAAATTTTATAAAAATGTACCTTTGCATGTAGTTACATTCTCAAATGCAGACTGGTTCAAATGAAGATGATAGAAGGTCAATAAGTGGCTATTGTGTATATCTTTGTGGAAACTTAATTTCTTGGAGCTTAAAGAAGCAAAATATGGTGACTCATTGAAATGTAGAGTCTAAATATTGAGCACTCTCTTGTGAAAAAAATAAGGATAACCTCTTAGAGTAACCTGTCATATAGTCAGACAGTTAAACTGTAGCAACCATAGCCTTTAATCCTAGTCAACATGCTAGAATAAAGCACATAGATGTTGACATTCATTTTGTTTGAGATAAAGTTGCACAAAAAAAAAATTAAAATCATATACATACTAAGTAAATACCAAGTTACTGATCGCTTCACGAAACATCTACTTTATGAACAAAGTACATAGAACAATATACAAAGTACATAGAACAATATAAAGTACATGAACAAAGTACTTTATAAAATCATATACATACTATGTGGTGTGACAATATCAATGTTGCTTCCTTAGTACAAAACTCAGCTTTTTATTTATGAACAAAGCACATAGAACTTGATGTACATTGTGGAAGTTGATCAAACAATTATACAAATGGCTGCTGTAATTTGAAGTTGTTGCTGCAAGTTGGAGAAGAAATACAGGGGTTCAAGTTCGTTAATTCAGTTAAATAAAGGGATTTGACAGATTTGCCCTCACTGGTTTAATGCCTGTAGTTCATTCATTAATGGAAATTTGGTAATTGACCAAGAAAATTAAAAGAAACAAAGTGCAATTCCAGAATCTTGGTTTATTGCTGATAATTTAAGGACTTTGTGGCTTTAATTCATCGTGGTGTGTAATTGTTTTCATTCAATTCTTTGCTCTGTAAAATTCTCTGAAGTTAATACAATAGACTGGATCCATTGGGTCTGATCGTGGATGTAGGTTTTTCATAAACCGAACCACGTAAATCTGCTTCTTGAGTTTTCTTCTATTTTCTAGTTTTGTAGATTCTTATTACTTCCATTCTGTATTTGGTTTCAATTCTTTCTGATTATCATTTCTAGTAATCGAATTCTTGGTTTGAGTTTATTCTTTGAGTCTTACCAACTGTTGTGGTAGAAGCTGCTATATACTCTACTTTTGTTATGAAGAGAGCAGTATATTCTTGTTTCTTTGACCTCCATGCAATTGTCATACCTTCAACACTAAAAACATAACCTATTGTGCTCTTCCTATTTTCTAACTAGCCACCCCCATCATTATCTGAATGCTCTAACAACTCCACTCATATACAAAATATAGCTACACCTTCAACTTAACTAATAGTAGAAAATTTTTTATGATAATGTTTACCCTATTTATTGGATGATACTAATCTTTAAAATATATTTTGGGGTGATAATTATATATTGGCATAAATAAGCTTCTGATTGTATGATTTCTATTTATATTATGTGAACACGTTCTTTAGGCAGCAGAAGCATATAAGTGAATCAGTATTCTAATGTAACAGCTTATCTATTATATGTAATAGTTTCGCATTATGACAATAATATATAAAATGGATGTGCTTTGGATGACTAATAACATCAATGTTATACTTCATTTATTTCTCAATGGTATGTTTATTTTATGTAATAATTTTGTATTATGATAATAATATATAAAATAGATGTGATGTGGATAACTAATAAAATTAATGTCATGCTTTATTTATTTCCCAATGTTTATCTTTTTTCGTGTTTTACATACACCAATGAATATTCTTAATAACAACCCCAAAAGCAACGAAAACAACTTGAGAAAATCTTTCACTTTAGTCTTCAGATTTGACAATCTTGAGTACCTCATATTGATGTTTAAACCCTCTAGTACATTTTTTGTTTGCTTATTATTATGGTTGATATAGTGGTAATATTGGTCAAGTGGAACTCAAAAAAACAAAATAGTTACATCTTCTGTTAGGATAGGTAACTTGTATCTATTCTACATGGATTGATTAAATATATTGGCTCCTTACTTTTTATTATAAATAGGGAGAGCATATGATAATTTTGGGTGTGAGAAAAATTGAGAGATTTATGAGAGTATTTTGAATTTAAATCTTTCTTAAAATTATATTTATAAGTTGTTTTGGTCCTTGAAGTTAACTTGGGATTTGTGTTCTTTTTTATTTGTTAGTTTAGGAGCATTCTCCTAAATTTTATACTCTCTTTTTAAAGATAATAAAATTATTTTTCTCACCTTTGCCTGTGAACATAAGTCACATTAATCGAACCATATAAATATTAGTGTCTTATTATTTAATTATTCAAAGTCTTTTTTAATAATTTCTAAGAATATTTTTTTAATAAATTGGTATTAGAGACTCTTTCGAGATTTTATGACAATGATGACAATAAAAATGACCCATATTGAGAAGTTTGATCGGAGTATCAACTTCAAAATATGATAGTTCAAAATAAAGATCATCCTAATTCAGGATGGAGTTGAATTAACTCTTCAAAGAGTGGAGAAAAAATATGATAAAAATTTTGCTACTATGGATAAAAAAAATAAAATCATGCATTATCTTAAATCTCTTCGATGATGTTTTATGAGAAGTCGCTATTAAGACAATTACAAGAGATATGTGAGAGAAGTTGAAAGCTTTATACATAAAGAAGATAGTAGATAATCAATTTTATATAAAGTAGTCGTTGTATATACTTTGTATGATAGAAGATATGTCAATACTCTCACATCCTAATAAATTTGATTCCACTATTATAAATTTGATGAATGTAGATGTTAAATTATATGACAAAGATTAGGCTTTATTGTTATTATGTTTCCTTCCTCAGTTCTTTAAGTACTTTTGTAATACTATGATTTATAAAAAAGGTATAATTTTATATCGAGAAGTTAAATCTATTTTCAAATCTAAGGAATAGATTATGGAATAGATTGATAGGGATATAATTAAGAAAGGCAACAAAAGTCAGGTAGAAGACTTAGTTGTTAGAAGCAGATCAGAAAAGAGAGACTCCAAAAATAGAAAATCTAAAACTAGATTTAAATCCATACACAAGAATTTAGAGTATAATTACTATCATAAAAAAGCACATTAAGTTTGAATGTTTTAAGTTAAAAAATAAAGAAAACATAAAAAGAAAATTAGTCAAAAATAATGATACTATCGAACCTACTATTGTAGTAAATAAGAGTAATGAAGGTATTTTTTTTGTGATTAATGATAAAATAAGGTTTAAAAATGAATGAATTTTAGATCAAATTGTTTTTATCACATTTGTTCTAATAGGGATTTGTTTTCTACTTATAAATCTTATAATAGTGAAATTATTTTGATAGATAATAATACTTTTTATAATGTTATGGATAAGGGTATAGTATAAATTAAAATATATAATGGTATTGTGAGAAAGCTCACTGATGTTAAACATATTCCTGATTTGAAAAAGACTTTAATTTTTTTTGGTACTCTAAAGGTACTTAGATGTAAATATTTAGGTGAAAGTGAAGTTTTAAGAGTTAGTAAACGTGCTCTTATGATTATGAAAACTTGCAAGTCTGATAGTTTGTGTATCTTGTAGGGATATTTAGTTATAGATTCTATTATAGTCTTTACATCATCTTTGTTAGACTCTGACATCACCAAATTATGACATATATGATTAGACAATGAGAAAAGCTTAACCATATTAAGTAAAAGAGATATTCTTTATGAGCAAAGTAATGGGTTAATGGATTTCTGTAAGCATTATATTTTCGATAAGCAAAAAAAAGTTAACTTCAGTTTACTAGGAGTTCATCGAACAAAAGATACTTTAAATTATATTCATTCAGATCTCTAGGGATCTTTTCATATTTTGTTTAAAGGTGGTGCTATATACATTTTGACTTTCATTAATGACTCTTCGCGAAAGATTTGAGCTCATTTTTTGAAGTAGAAAAATGATATTTTCTTAACCTTCAAGTAATAAAAAGTTATGATTGACAGGAAGACAGATCAATTAACTTATAATAAATAATAGCTTAAAGTTTTGCGAAGGTAAATTCAATGAATTTTACAAGAATAAAGGAATTGTTTGATACCACACATTCAGGATGACATCTTAACAAAATGATGTGATAAAACAGACGAACATAACTCTTTTGACAAGTGCTTATTATATGATCTGTAATACAGGTTTAACAAGAAATTTTTCAAAAAGAAGCGATTTTTATAGCTTGTCATATTATCAACATTGCTCTTTCTACAATTATTGATTTCAAAACTCTTGAAAAAGTTTAGTCAAACACTCTTGCAAGCTACTCTAATTTAAAAATTTTTAGGTGTTTGGTATAAATGCATGTAAATGAAGAAAAATTAGAGCCTAGAGTTAAAAAATATATTTTTCTTAAGTATACTTATAGAGCAAATGGGTATAAATTATTGTATACAAATCCTACATCCTTAAAATTTATAATTAGTAAAGATTTTAGATTTGATAAGTTATCTATGTTGTTCTCGAAAAAGAAGTGTTCTAATTCTTATGATTCAACTAGGAATGATAATACACAAAAGCAAGTGGAAACAGAGATCGACAATTTTATTCTTTCTCAATCAAATTTCTCTATAATGCAGTCAGATTCGGTAGAGACAACTGAATTTTCAGAAGATAATCCAAATAAGAAACAACATTCTTAGGCAGAGGTAGACCAGAGAGGAAGATTCGACCACCATCGAGATATACAGATTTAATCGTATATACTTTGATAATTATCGAAGAAACAGATGGAGTTTGTGAACTTTTTACCTAATCATAAGTAATTTTTTGTGATGATTCAGGTAAATAGTTAGTTGCAATGAATGAAGAAACTAAATCTCTTTATAAGAATAAAACTCAGGTTCTTGTAAAGCTACCTTTAAAAAGAAGATTGTAAGTTATAAATAGATCTTTAAAAATAATGAAGGTATTCCAATAGTTGAAAATACAAGATATAAAATAAGATTAGTTATAAAAGATTACAGTCAGGTAAAGGATATTGATTTTAATGATGTGTTTTCACCTACTATTAAGTATAACTCTATTCATATTTTGCTTACTTTGTTGCATGTATGATTTGGAGTTAGAATAGCTTGATGCTAAGATAGCTTTTTATATAGTAAACTTGAATAACAAATTTATATAAAGCAACTTGAGGGTTTTAAAGTTATCCATATAATGTGTTTTCACCTATTGTTAAGTATAGCTTGAAGTTGAAGGAAAGAAAAACCATATTTGCTTGTTAAAGAAATCATTGTACGGGACTAAAACAATCTCTAAGATAATGATATAAAAGGTTTAATTCCTTTATGTTAAGTCATGGTTATTTACGGAGTATGTATGATAATTATGATTAGCTTTGAAAATTGAAAGATGATTCTTTCATTTATTTTTTGCTTTATGTTGATGACATATACATTACTATTAAGAATTTGAAAAAAATTCACACTTTAAAGATTCAGTTGAATAATAAATTTGAGATAAAAGATTTGAAAATAGTTAAGAAAATTCTTAGTATGAAAATTAAGAGAGATCTAGGTGGTGAAAGATTATATTTGTCATAAAAAAATTACCATGAAAAGGTTTTGAAAAGGTTTGGCATAAAAAATACAAAAGCTATTAGTACTTCTTTTGCTAGTCACTTCAAATTATCAGCTATTCAAGCACGAAAATCAGATGAAAAAAAGAGATTATCTGGCACATATGTCATATTTAAGCACAGTCAATAGTATTATATATACAATAATTTGTGCACATTCTAATATTTCACAAGCAATTAGTGTTGTTAGACTATGAATTCTGACAGACTATGAAGTGGATTCTCAGATACTTACACAATATTTTAGACATTTGATTGAAATTTAGAAGAAAGAACGACACTTTCATTGGTTTCATGGATTCTGATTATACTAGGGATCTTGATAAAAAAAAATCACTTATAGGCTATATATTTTATATTGGTGGATGTGCCGTTAGTTAAAAAGCTACTTTGTAATATGTTATAACTTTATCTACTATGGAAGTAGAATATATGACGATGTTCAGGGTAATCAAAGAATTCTTATAGTTGAAGGGTTTTTTTGGCAAACTCAGTATTCATTGAGGTGTTAATATAATTTATTGTGATAGTCAGAATACTATTTATTTGATTAAAAATCAGATATATCATGAAAGGACAAATCATACAAACGTAAAATTTTATTTTATCCGGAATGTCGTTGCTGATAGTAAAGTTCTTGTTCAAAAAATCAATACCAAAGACAACTTGTTAATATGTTTAGGAAATCTCTTCCAATTTACAAGTTTAGGCAATGCTTAGGTTTGATTGATGTTAATTAATTGTGACTTAAGTTCATTGGAGCTTTAATAGAGGAGGTGGAGTAAATTTTTCTATCTTTTGTATATATGATATAAGTCAAGGTAGAGATTTAATGGAATGAGTGTTTTTCATCTGTTTGATATAGATTGGTTAAATGTATTAGTTCCATACCTTTTACTATAAATAGGAGAGGTATGTAATAGTTTTGAGTATGAGAAAAATTTAAAGATTTATGAGGGTATTTTAGGTTTCAATATTTTATAAAATTAAGCTTATAAATTATTTAAATCCATGAAGTTAATTTGGGATTAGTAATCTTTTTTATTTGTAAATTTAGAAATATTCTCTTAAATTTTATATTCTCTTTTTGAAAATAATAAAATTATTTTTCTCACTTTCGTCTATGAATTGATATCACATTAACTAAATTATGTAAATATTAATATCTTATTATTTTTTATTTTATTATTTAATTATTTAAAATATTTTTTATTAATTTTTGAAAATATTTTTCCAACGTCTTCTTATACGACAAGTGTAAAACAGCTGGAAGGATTCTATCCATATTCTTGCACGTTAATCACAAACAACAAATGAAACACCCTGACAACCGTGCAAAGTTTCTTTACTGCCCCTCAGATGCACTGGTTCCTCTGATTATTGTATGTGATTATTTGAGACAATATGGATGGATGGAGGAGAAGTTGAAATCAATTTCCATGCATGGAATGGTGTGGGTTTGTTCGCACAATTGTGAGTTTGAAACGCGGAAATTATGCTGCTGGTTTCAAATCTTCGTTTAGAATGGGGTTGTTGCATAATGTTCAAATGCATTGCAGGCGGCTAAGTGTAGTGGATTGTGTTAACATCGAATGTCGAATTTTGGAAGGATTTCTAGAAGTGTTGTATGTGCTGAGATTGTTTTGGGGTGTTGTACATGCTGAGATGAAATGTATGTGCTTGGTTATAAGTTTGTGTGTCCATAATTAAAAGAGTATTTTTGTAATTTTATTTTCTATTTAAGTAGGACAAACATGGAAAAAAAATAGTTCTTATGCGGTTTTGTTGAATGAATCAAATGATCCAAGTCACCACAAAGCAGCAGTTAGTCACCACAAAGCAGCAGTTTTTTTTATTTCAGTTATGTGTTAAGTTAGTGGTCATGTTTTCCTAATTTTTAGCAAGCATTATGTAAGACATTATTGTATTTAAACTATGTTTTCTATGAAGGAATTAACTCGCCAGTTTATGATATTCATCTTGTGTTCCTAAGCTCTGAAATAACAGGTTTTACCTTACAAAAAATTTAAAGAGTATTTAGTACAAATATTTTTAAAAAAAATATCAATATAGTTTATAGTCGCTCTTAAATTAAATCTAGCTCTAAAAACAGGTTATATATGAACATTTGTATTTATATCAACAATATTGTCATACGTAGATACTAAATATTAGCGGCATTCCTGTACAAGAAATCTCACTCTCTGCTTTATCAATATTTATAATAGAGTTTCTTTCTCAGTCGAGTTTCCATTGATACAAATTTCAAAATTAAATTGACTAACATTTTAATACTTTCAGTTATATTTTAGTTAAAAATTTATTAATCATAAACCTGCTTCTATTACATGAAAAAATTAATCACCGTTGAACCTGTTGGAGTTTTTAACCTTAATATAGAAGAATAAAATTTAGCTTAACAAAGGGCGCACAGCTGATTATTGAAAAAATAAAATAAAATGAAATAAAAAAAAATAAAAGCTAGAACAAAAGACTCTTATTATGAAATTATAAGGATTCTCTAATAATTTGAACTATTCAAAATTTTAAAGATTCCATGATACGTGTTTATTAATACTTCTTGATTAAAGACTGTCTATTTCAGATAATCAAACCTCGTCGATGATAATTTTCTGTTGTGTATGAAGCTGCCAAAATATTAATATAGAAAACTTTGTACAGGAATATGCGATCCCTGCATACAAAGCTGCCGGGAAATTGTTTTCGAACTTCCCCCAGGCCCGCCTGCATGACGGCCCTCAGTTAATTACAAAGGAAAAAGCAATGTATGAAACAAAATCTCAGAATAAAACCAATAAAAACACTTTTATAAACATTGTATTTGACAATAAATTATGAAATATTAGCACCCTCAAGTGATCATCTGACCCTATAAGTAACCTTCCTTCTTATCACCATTCACAGTATCACTTCCAAGGTTTAGCTTTCAAAATTACACCATTATAATCTTCTTCTCCCAAGCTAGCTGGCAGCTATTTTTGTCCGTTGACACCAATGGCATTCCAATTGAAGACCTCTTGCATTTCCTTCTTTCTTCTGTCATGCATAATTCTGAGCTTCAGCAATTCATTAGCTTCCGCTCAGAATTCAGGAACTGCAACCTATTACACTCCACCCTACATGCGTAAGTATTTCAATAATTAATCTTATTCAACTTGATTAATTTCATTATATTGATAAATTAAGTATATATATGCATGAGTAAATGAATATATTTTTGTGTTTTTGTTTCAGCTTCTGCTTGTTACGGTTTCGAAGATCAAGGAGTAATGATAGCGGCAGCCAGTGAAGCTCTATGGAATGATGGTGCTGCTTGCGGGCAATTTTATCAAGTGAATTGTGTGAGCGGGACAAACGCTGGAACTCCGTTTCCTTGTCAGGCAAGCGGAGCGGTGGTGGTGAAGATTGTGTTGGGGAAAATTGCGGAATCCCCTCTTTGATTGAACCTGTGAGGAACCAAACAAACCACTCCAAACACAAATATGAACAGAAA
>JAVXUL010010236.1:0-12409 GCA_035590515.1 Trichilia minutiflora | reverse complement strand
TTACTACGAACCTCGTGGTATAGTCGGTTTTCATCGATTTCGCTCGAAAGTCAGAAAACCCCCAATTCTTCGAAGGAAACCCTAGATGTTCTTTTTGTTCTCCGTGCTTCTACCATCAAATCGACGCTCCCAGGTAGTTAGACGCGACAAATACCGTTGACAGGTGAAGAGAAATCGAAAATGCGGCAAGAATTCGAGAGACGACTGAGAGGGACAGAGGAGAGAACGAACATGAGGGAGAGGTGGGAAAGAAAGAAGAAAATTGTGAAATCTGAGCTTTGATCCCCTATTTATAGAAAAAGGGCAAAATTATCATTTTGTCCTTAAGTTTTCTTAAGGGAGAAGCTTCTAGAAGAGGGTAAAATCATCAATTCACGCCGATTCGATCGAACGAATCACCCCCTTCGGTCGAACAAATCCTTCGATGTTTACAGAAGTTAGAGAGCTTCCAAATTACCGATCGAATAAATGGCTCATTCGATCGAACGAATCCCTTTATTCGTTCGAATAAATCTGGCGCCATAAATTTTTCAGAGAGTCCTCAAAATTTTGATCGAACGAATCATTCATTCGATTGACCGAACCAGCCAAAATTTAAAATCTCACTTAATTACTCCCTAAATTTGAAAAATATCATTGAGGTCCCACTCAAAATAAACCTTACTTTTAATTATGTTGAGGTCCCTGCATTTACAACCCCAAAACTCTATTTTAACCAATCAAATTCTCAATCTAAATTATCAAAGCACGTTCACACGCACACGGGATATGAGATGGATGCAAATGCACGAACAGCAAAAATATAAAATGATCGTTATACCCTTGGGATCCAAACACAGGGCTCACACCCTCTCTCAATAATATTTTTATCTCTTTCTTTATCATGTAAAGAAGCGTTAGAGAATCTTGGTGGACCATGAAGGTTTATCGTAACTCAACCGTGAACTAATACTGAACATTTTAACTCTGAATATTTCGGTTGCTCATCGACTATGGTTAGTATCTAGCAATACGTCATAGTCTCTAAGTCACGATGAAGAAGTATCTTCATCAAACCTTTCTTCGATTGCACGTAACATGTGAGTAATATCCTTTCGTCGTCATATCCTGATTGAGATAGGGGTTCATGGATTGTCAAAACCCTAATCTCAATACTACTTCGAATCGTCAATCATATGTCAACATTATACAATGGCCATCGACTTATAATCAAGACATCATATTGACATTAGAAACTTGACTTGGACTGAGGCAACGGTAATTTTTAGTTTGATATGTCGAGCCAATGAATTTTCTCTTGACTGTCAACCAAACGCCTATATGAACAAAGTATACTCAAATCAGCTTCTTGTACAAGGTATGATTAGTCCTGTACATATACACCATATAAAATACACCCATCCATACAAAGTTTGATTCTAGATGTATCAAATCAAAGGATTACATCGCACATTATTACAATCTATCGATAAATCATTGACTACATACATACCATGTGATTTATCGATATTTGATCCTATTCGATAAATAGTTCATCAACTATAAATCCACACTAATATCCTTATGACAATACTCATATTATCAGCCTATATATATTATCATATAATATTATTAGGCGATAACCAGTATGCCTACTATGTGATATAATTGCTCAATCAACACCACGTATGTAGGGAATACTTTGATAATTTATTTAATAATTAAATAAAATAATCTGGATAATTTACATACATTCAATATTCATGTGCATGAAAAATAAAGGAAACAGCTAATGTATGTAAATAAAGAATAATTTTTTTTATTAATAAATATAAGGTCTATACAAGATCATAATCCCTGAAACTGACAACACGAATGGTTTTTAGGGCATACACACTAACAATAAGTGTCTATAGTTTATCGATAGATGGCGTACCAGGGTCTTTTCAGCCTTAGGCTCTTCTTTAATCCTTCTAACGTTAGAGGGTGATGGTAAGCACCTAATTCTATGACTTCCTTACAATACCTCCTTACAAAATCCTTCAGAGTTTCTCCGTAACCCTGTCGCATTGATAGCAAGGTGCTAAGATTTTGGCTGGTGGCTACAACACCTTTGAACTCATTCTTGAAGGTAGCCACCAACTGACTGAAACTATTGATGTTGGCAGGTGACAGCTTCTTGTACCAATATCTGGCTGGCTCCTCCAATATTAGGAGGAATGGCCTATATATTTATAACTCGGTTAGACCTTGGATTGTCATCATCTCCCTGATTATATCTACATGTAGAGAGAGAGCGCTTCTCCTAGTGTACGAAGCCAGTTATGGCATTTTAAATTTTTTAGGGAGGCAAAGTGCCAGGATTTTCTTTGATAGAGGAGACGTGAACGTGGAGGCATGGGGGCTTTTAGTCCCTGGGCCCTCTCTTAGCTCAGCCACCCTTTTTTCTCCCATTTCTTACAACATTCTCCTCATACATTCTTCCATTTCCTTCATGTTAACAGCTATTGCTTCTGTCTTTTTGCGAATGTACTTTTCATTCAAGTAAAACCTCATATCAGTAAGGGTCAAACTGGGCTCTCTTCTTGACCTATTCGATGCACCTGGTTCTTTGTCAGCGTTCCCCTTTCTTTGCACTCGTTTTTCATAAATTTTAAAGTGGGTGTTAATCCCTTGAGGAATGTAGGGTTCCTCCAACGAATTTTTAGTCATCTTGGCCATTCTTTTTTGTTCGATAGTCAATCGGGGTCCCGATGCTAGCCAAACATCCCTGGTATTCTCCGAGTTTCTTCTATGCTATCGCTGCACAACACATGGCTCTCTTGTTCTTCAGGCAAAAATGGTACTCCCTTCCTACTAGGAGGGATAAATTCCCTGACCATTTGTTGTCTGACCTCCACGAGCTCTTTCTCTAATGCCTCTGCTCTGTTTCCCAAGAAATTCGCCATACATTCATTGCCTGACTAAGGCCTACGGGTAAGAGGTAGGCTGCTGCCCTCATGATGCGCTATCGAAGCCGTCTCCCCACCTCGGGCCGTGCTTTCTTCAGAGCTTGAACTTCCCGTCTCTTATCTTCACTCTTCCATCTTTTGAAGACTTAAAGACTTCTCTAACTAAACTCTTTTCCTTGTTATAAAATGGTAAGACAAATGACTTTTCTTCCATTTCTCATAGACGGTGCTAGCTATTGGTGTATAAAATATTTGGTGACGTTCTACCACCAACAAAAAATAGACCAGTGGGTAACGCGACTGAGATTCAGTCAGAGATTTCCTTTAAAATAGTAACACACTAGGAGTAATATCGGGGGATTTTTCTACGAGGAAACTCCAATATCCTAGTCAGTGAGGGTGAAGGAAAAATCGAGTAAAGTGAAAGAGATGGTTGAGAGAAATTCACCGCTCCAAAGAATGAAAAGAAGATCCCCCATGTGTTATTATCTATCCTCCTTTTAAAACACTCCTGGAAGACTGATGGATGTGACTTGACATCAAAGAATAGGCATGATGGACCTGCTTCCCTTGGACAGTGTGTTAGCCGCCTTCATTTATTGGCTCTGCCACCATCACATCACCTAAAATTCGACGGGTGATGAAATAGTGGTTGTCATGGCAGGGCGGCGTCTCAGGCTACAGAACCTTCTATGCTTTTCTTAATCATTCCCATTTTTATATTGATGTTAGAAGCCTTCTGGACCTGGGACGAGTAGTTCTCCGGCCAAACATATCCTAAGTTGAAGGACTTAGGTCCTCAGGGTTAGTTATTTGCTATCCAGACATAAGAAGTACTCGGGGTCAGGAAGAAGGAGTCATCAGGATCTAAAAGAAAAGGTTCCTCAGAATCAAGGGGAGGAGTCCTCGGGAGACTGAAGGTAGGAGCCCTTGGATTTGGGAAGGAGAAGTCCTTTGGATTGGATCACAAGAGTCCTCAGGCTCAGGAGGAAAAAGTTTCCAGGATATATGAGGATCCCTCAGAGGCCGAATAGAGAGACCCTTGGGATGTGGGTGAGGTTCTCAATGCTCTGGTGAAAGGAGTTCTCGGGAACTGGGCAGAGGAATCCTTGGGATGCTTGGGGGTTCTCCACGTGTCGTCTCTACTTCTACCCCAACACTATAGTTGTAGGGTTTATTTACTCCATACGTGTTGTTTTACATCTTACTAGCCCTAAAAAGTCGTGGCATTTAAATATATCATTTTGGATTTTGTAACGATGCCACATGTTATTGCAAGAGTGGATTACATTGATTATAACATATTTTTTTCGTCGTGCCTCATCATTACAAGCTAACATGGAGCGGTTTAGTCCATCCAAATCTAACGATTGGAGTTGTTTGTGTCGCTTTATTGTCCTTGGGACATTTATAAATACGCCATTTTTTTTCATTTACTCATCTTTGCTTACATTGCTAACAAAAACTCTGATCGATTGAATATCGATGCCATTAAAGCTTCTCAGATTCCTAAAATTTTCTTATCCCTTTGATATACTTTTATAACAAGTAATTTTAGACCTCCCCTCTTACATTTTCATTTTTGAAAGGCATGATTTAAGAGAACTTTCATTTGATTAAGTAGGATAGGGCATAGTTTCTAGTATTACATAAGCTTGACTCCTCGTAAGGCTACATGAGCATATGTAGCCATAAGAGTAATAAACTAGGAGCTAAGCCTTTGGCTGAACCTGTTGTCCTGGGTCACTAGGGTAGTTTCGTGAGTGCGCAATCTTGGTAGGCCTACTAGATCCCATTACTAGGTGTCAGGGTCAGTAATAACCAAGGTTAGGGAAAGTATACTAGGTTTCTTTTAGGTGCTTACGTGTTCTCAAAGGTCGAGACTTATGCACTTTTAACTTGAAAACCTTTACATTGACCTTAGATTCTACTAGATGTGGAATAATGAATTCTGGTAAGGATATGTAGAGATTCTATCTAAGGACGAACTCTTATTGAACATCGCCTACTTCTACATCACCTTCGAGCCTTCCACCAACTCTTCTTTCATAGTGAGTGATTAGGGCTCCTCCACTGAGTTTGACCTAATTACTCTCTCACCTTCAATCAATGTTAAAGTATGATGTTGATGTGTTTTGTTCATATGTAAGTGACCACAACTTAGAGATGTATTGAAGAGAATACCATATTCTAGATGTCATCACCTTTTGAGTCCCTAATCTAAGAAAAATATCAAACCGCCCCCCGTTAAGGTGAAACCCCCTTCAACGAGAATTGTGATATCATACAATTGATAATGTTTTTAAGGTTGCCTCTACATCAAAACATTACATTGGGGATTATTTCTGAATTGTGAGTTCTATAATTGAAAATTCTTCTTCAAATACCTTTGAACTAAAGCATTATTCCAAAATTTATTTCTAGATCGTGAAGTCGGTGTTAAGGCATAGAGATAAGAATTTTTTTACGGTTACTTCCAACCTAATGATAAGGTCAAGAATGATTTTTGAGCCACCTTTAGCATATTCAATCAACATGAGATAATCGTAATCATTAATTAATGTTTAGAAAAATGTGAACCCCTTAACTAGTGACCTTACTTTTTATATCAATTATTATCTTTATGGCACAACTTTTTGGTTTGACTTTCTTAGGCAAAAGGGCTCCCTTAATAGCCTAGACAGTAATCTAGATTTTCATCAAAAATCCTTGAACTCTTGATAGGTCGATTAGTTGTTTTGTCCTTCTATCAAATTATTCTCCCTCAAAGACAAGGCAACAACCTAGTTTTTCTTCGAGGATTGCTAGAATCAATGCCAGCATTTATTAAGCTGATATTTGTAAAGAACAGGAGAAAAAAGATGAGAAACAATAACGCATAAGTCATACTTTATTAATTTGAAAGGGTATATAATTTACAATAATGATGACTGATATCACAGGTGATAAAGCTTAAGTATATCATAATTCCACAACTTTTTCTCCTTCTTACCATTTAAGTGCTATAATCTATAGACACCAAATCTCTGGACTTAGATAATCTCATATTGGCCATCCTAATTTGCTTCTAATGTTTGCTCTCAAAATACTTTTGTGTTAAGGACGGTTTGTTTAAGGACATGATTATAAATATGAAATTTCCAATATCATACTCTTTTATTACAATACTGGGCAACTAGTTATTAATAAGCTATAATTTTACTGAAACTTGATCTTTTTTATTCTTCCAACAAATCCAATTCTAAATGCATGATTTTTTTCATTATCTTTTTCATCAAAATACCTCACCTAGTATTTTGGGGTGTTAATATCTACAGCCATTACTACTTTAAATCTAAATGACAAGTTGAAAAGCATCTCCCTAGTAATTGTTCTTGAGATCTTCCTGAAAGTTGATTATATAGTTTAGCAAGTGATTAGGTTTATTATGCCAAATCATACATATCGGGTCCAAATCACATAATTAATCAAATCAAAGCTTAAATCACTAACCTTTAGTAATTGATTGATGAAGATTAGTCCTAAAACTATGGTGTCTCTAAGAGATTAAACCCAAATGCCTTTGATCCCCTTTTGGCCGAATAGAAAGAGAGATGAGAGCTTGATGATTTTTTTAATTTGCTTTTGATTATGATATAATTAATTAATTAAATGAAAAATAACCCATATTTATAGTTTCACACCATTTCCTTATAATTGAATAATTACACTCGTTAAATACGAGAGAATTTTATTAAAACAGTTTTGATGACAATTTTAATTGGTTTGGATTTTTTCGACTATTATACATCTAAATTGTTTTGTTTAAACATAATTATATGTCATACATGTAATCTAGTTGTTTATATAACTTATTTAATATGTCACACAAATTAAATAAATTATATTAGGTTAATTAGGGTTAACATTATTAAAAATAATAATAATAACAATATTAATATTAATATATTACAAAAATATTAAAGAAAATATTTTAATAAATTTAAAATGATTATTCAAAATAATCATTACATATTTAATAACCAACCTAAAGTCAAAGTATATCAACTTTAGGCTCATTAAATTTTGCCAAAATTAATCCAATAAATAAGATATTAATAAGATATTATCTTTTCCATAATTTATAAACCTTTTATAAAATTATTTATAATTATTAATGCCATTACCATAACATCAAATGTCATGTATCATCGTACATGCATCATATTATACATATTTATATGCATTATCTCATAATATATATACATACATTTATAGCCATTTAATCAAATTAAATAGCTCAAGTTATGGAATTTAATTAACCCATGTTAGTCACCATTAACATACATTAACTTAAATGACAATTCATTAAATCAATTAATCATTCATTAAACAATCATTCAATTAACCATTAATTATTACAACTACCATCATGGGCAAATATCAAAATAATCATTTAATGATCAATTGAACATTATTAACTCTTAATAACATTCATTCAAGATCATTAAGTTTGCTTAACACTTAAACATACAATAATTTAGTAAAAACATAACCTTTATGCATACTAATCACCATGGCCAAAATTTTAAGATTGCTAACATGATAAATACTATTTTATCTCATGAAATCAACATCAAACCATGACAAAACAAATGAAGAACAACAATTTCACGTCTAGAGATGGCAAATGGGCCTGGCTGATGCGATCCGTCACAAATAAAGCACGTAAACAGTGAAATCCAACACGATACGATATGATGTATAGTAAAAGCATGGCCCGACCCGAATCAGAATTAGGGCCGTGCTGGTTTGAAAAATGAAGCCCTTGGGCTCGGGCTTGGCACGGCCCATGCCACGCCAAGCCTGAACCCTCTATGAGCCGTGCCAAGCCCAAGCCCGAGCCCGTTACTGGCCGTGCCAAACCCGAGCCCAAAGGTTTCATAGGTCATGCCAAGCTCGAGCCCGTTACTGACCGTGCCAAGCCCAAGCCTGAGGGCCTAATAAGTCCTAATAGCCCCTTAGCCTAGCTATTTTAGTTTATTATTTAAATTATAAAAATTAACTGTACAAACTTACAAAGTTATTACTCATTAATCAATATCAAATATTTGAACAATTGAAACAACATTGGTAAGAATATCAACATCTAATATTAATTTTTAAACAATTGAACCAACATTTGTAAAAATATCAGCATCCAATATTCACAAACAAATAGAAGGGGATGAATTTACATCACTGTAACACAGCACATCCCAACTAGGTTGGCACCCACTGAATGACCTATCATTTGCAATTCATCCCTTTACACAGGTTTACATTAACTAAAAATATAACATCCTGAACCAAATACAAACAAAAGCAAATACCAAAAATAGAACCAGAATCAAGATCAAGCCACAGCCCCAAAGTACCAGACACATAACAGAACCAAGCCAGTAACCAAAATCACAATAAAGCCCCAAAGGTCCAAAATGACCAAAACCAATACCACAAACAGAACCAATGCCAAAATCAAACTGATAAAAGGAAATGATTCATCAATCTAATTTTGATCAACATTATAACAATCAATTTCTTCATCAATATCTTGATTTATATTTTGCATTCTATCTTTTGCATCCTCCCAATCCTTCAAGCATATCAAAGAATCCAAAACTTCTGGCAACAACCTTGATCTTCTTTTATCTAACACCTTATTCCCTGCTCTAAAAGCAGATTCCAATGCCACTGTAGACACTGGAAGAGTTAGCAGATCACGAGCTATGATGGATAGTATAGGAAAAACCCATCCATTTACTTTCCACCATTGCAGAACAACAAAATTTCTTTTTTCCTCAAGAATAAATAGATTAGAATAATCAATAGAAACATATTTCCTTAATTCATGAAGCACACTACTTGAACCACCAACATGAGTTCTAACACTAATCAAAATTTTCCAAGATGGAGTATCAGCTACAGGCTCATTACTACTATAAACAGTTTGTGTATTTATACTTGCCATATTTTGGTATTGAACATAAACATCATTTAAATATTTTTTTCCAATAAGAAGCATCAAAATCATGGTTAACATTCAAATTTTTGGCAATTTCATTAACTAATGTAACAGAACCAGAAAGATTGATTTTAGGATCTATCATTGCTGCATATACAAACAATTTAGGAATATCTTTTCAATATTTTTTTAATTTCTCTTCCATAACAAAGCAAACCATCCTAAACTCATCAACCTCTCTATAACTTATATCATGCAAATATAAATACAAGATAATATAACACATGATTCAAAACACAAGAATAAATACGTGAACATGATAATATAACTTATATCATGCAAAAATATAACTTATATCATGCAAATGATTCAAAACACAAGAATAAATACGTGAACATGATAATATAACATCATAAAATATTTTCAAAAAATTCATAAAAGTGAAAGTCATACTCCAATCAGCAGCAGTGATACAAATATCACCTAATTTTTTTTATTATAATAGTGAGTAATTATATCACTGTAATTAATACAAGATTTCAACATCAAATAAGTTGAATTCCAACGAGTTTTCATATCAAGCATGAATCTCCTATACTGTAATCCATAATATACTAAAGTAGAATTAAACTCTTGCCTCCTAGACCCATGTGATGCTATATATTTTATGGCATCTCTAATTTTTTCTATATGAGACTAAATTAGATTCAATCCATCCTACACAATCAAATTAACAACTTGATAAACATATCTCAAATAAAAAAATTGTGATCCAAAACCATGTGCAATAAATAAATTATTAATAATGCTATCAACAGCAGCATTATTTGCAAAAACATTATCAAAAGTAATGCTAAAAATTTTATTTTGTATGTTATATTCTCTAAAAACACTCATCATTGCATTGAAAATAGTAAACGCATTATGTGGATATTCCAATTCACGAAAAATAATAATTATTTTATGTAATATCCAACTATTATCAATGTAATGAGAAGTAATGCAAATATAATCCAAAAGATTACATCCAGTTCAACAATCAGATGTACTAGAAACAACCCCTTTAAAACAACTAAAATTTGTAATCAAACTTTTTTTAACTTGTTCAAATAATTTCATAATATCGCTCTTACATGTATTTTTAGGAACTAATTTAAAAGTAGGTTGAACATACCTTCTCATGAATTTTTCTAATCTTTTGTCTTCTACCTGAGTGAATGGCAATTCACTTAACACTATCCATTTAGTCATACCTTCTCACATGTTTTCATATGAGTACCTAAAATAATTAATATTGTCCCTAGCAGTATTGGTTGCAAGTAAAGTTTGGGTATCATCCCTAGTAGAAGCATGTTTCTGACTACATTTGTCAGTATGCCTTTTTAAATGTCCATTACTAGTTGTACTTGAATAACTTAATGCTTTTTCACAAAAATTATAAATAGCTTTACTTTCCACTTGTCTAGAAGCATTATGCCTTTGTTCTAATGTGAAAAAATTTTATACAGCAGATGTTCTGGCCCTTTTGGAGTTAGAAATACTAGATGTAAAAGAAGAACTAGTTTTAATATTTTCCTATTCAGCAGACATTGTTTCATAGATATAAAAGATACTTTTATCTGCACTTACTTTTCAAGCACATAAGATGTATATCACAAGAAAATACACAGATACAGAGGCTGTGTCAATCTAGGATGAAATATGAAAGATTGGGTAAACAATCATTAGTATGGGAACAACATTTAATCATATTGAAAGCAATAAATCAAAAAACAGAATTTAATCAAGTTAAGTAGTTAACAACATTATAGGTTTAACAAACAAAGACAGACCATAGCCCTTTCCTTAATAACAAATAAAGGTATTTAAAAATATCTCACTTATTATTTATTACTAGAAACGAATACTACCAACTAATAATCTCAATGAAGTGGACAATTTCTGACCGTTAGATTGAACCATGACTAATAGAAAATATCAACACTACAATACACATTCATAGAATAAAAACAACATGTTATTCAATAATCAATCAAAACCAAAACAGAATTCAAGAATCATGTACAGTCACATAACCACATGATCAAACAAGATAAACAATCATCAATTTCATATAAGAACAGGTCAATCACATCAGTTCAATGAATTCGATAATATTGTACGTGTCTTTGTTGAAGAAAGTAAGTCGATCACTGAACCCTTTTCCCCTGAGAGGAACAGCAGATCACATTTTTTGGGGTAAGTTATCAGTTTTCAACCTATATACCATATCACCTCATACACAAAAACATATTAAGCAAAACACACTTTTAATCCAGGCATCATGTACATTAATAGAGAATATATGATCAAAAACCAGACATAATAGAATATATAATACATGAATTTTAGATAAGAACATGTCAATCAAATCATCTCAGTGAATTCGATAATGTGGTACGTGGTATTATCGCAGAAAGTAAGCCGATCACTGAACCCTTTCCCCTTGAGAGGAACAAAGAATTACAGTTTTTGGGGTAAGTTATTAGTTTCCAGCCTATATACCACATCATCTTATGGATAAAAATATATTAAGAAAAAAACACTTCTAATCCAAGCATCATGTACATTAACAGAGAACATATGATCTGTCATACCCCGACCTATGGGTCCCACTTATGACAACCGTCATAAACCTCTAGGGTGTACTTAATCACACAGAATACAACCTGTAAGCCTGTAAGACATTCATAAAAATCTATTTACAAAACACTTCTAATATCAAACCATCCTAACACCCAAACTCTAAGTAAATATAACAAAGTCGCAAACACTTCAAATATATCTGTGAGCATGAATAAATAAAAACATTCATCACATAAAATCTGTGGCGATCAATCCATCCCAGAGTGAAAGTTAAATATTTATTACAAATCTGTTTATCGTTCATAAAATGCTCATAAACAAAAGAAAAATAAAATGACCACCAGTGAACCACGAACTCTACCAAGTGAGTCAATCTGGCTATACCTCAACCTTCAATCCTGGAGCGATCACCAGCACCGGATCTCGACCTAGCGCTTACCCTGAAACTGAAAGGTGAAAGTAGGTGAGTATACTGGAGTATACTCAGTGAGTGAACGAAATAAAATAGAAAATAAATAATTGTATATGTATGTACGTGTTAGGATATAAATCAATCAATAAGTAAAAATTTTAGATCTTAAAATTGATATACAAGAAGAAAACTTCTTTACTTTAAAAATTCCAAATCACATTATAGAAAATCATTGGGTTGGCTCCTTTCCCAGCAACTACCCTGGTCGTAGGTATCCCAAAACCGTCAGTGGGTTTTGTATGCAGGAAAACATGCAATTTTTATGAAAATAAATTTAAAATGTATAAGATATAAAACATACAGTTTTATCAAAAAAGTGCCGAACATTGACGTTTGCCTCGAGCCGTCATGGGGTGACATCCGTGACTAACTCGATAAGACTTATAGGTGGACAAATCC
>JAVXUL010010225.1:0-12409 GCA_035590515.1 Trichilia minutiflora | reverse complement strand
TTATGACATATAAAATTATAAAGAAATATATAAATTAAAATTAATTTAAAATTAAAATCACGGAGTGAAGGGCTGCAAATGATTTATGACATCAGCAAATGATTTTTAGCGACGCCACGTGGTGTCGCTAAAGGTAGAAATTGGCATCGCTAAAGTCTTTAGCGACACCAGCGACGTGCGTCGCCGAAGGACCGTCGCGGAATCTTTTAGCGACGACAATTACATGTCGTCGCTAAAAACCCCCTTCTGCGACGTTGTACTTGTTGTCGCTAAAATCCCCCTTCAGCGACGCTACATCTCTCGTCGCTAAAAGACCCCTTCAACGACGCTATATTTGTCGTCGCTAAAAACCTCCTTCAGCGACGCTACATATTTCGTCGCTGAAGGGAACTTTTAGCGACGATAGGTATGGCGTCGCGGAAGGGTGTTTTTAGCGACGATATGTAATTGTCGTCGCTAAAGGCTTCCGCGACGGTTCTTCGGCGACGCACATCGCTGGCGTCGCTAAAGGCTTTAGCGACGCCAATTTCTACCTTTAACGACGCCACGTGGCGTCGCAGAAGGCCTGTTTTGTTGTAGTGTGTGTTCCGATCAATTGTTGATTTAATTAACATGTTAATATTAATGAGTAACTAGGAGACCATTAATCTCTTTAAAGACTATGAAAGAGAATTCAAGTATTTAATGCATTTCAAATTCTTAATTTTAGACAGGGATATCAAATTTGAGTTAGAAGAGATAGTCAAATGAATTAGTATTCTTATCTTATAAACTCAAAAATGAGTGAATAATGAATTGACATGAAAAACATAGTTGAAGGCTAGATGAAATCAATTCTTTAGAACATTTATACTTCGGATTTTTCAATTATTTGTGGCTATGCTCTTTATATATTTTGTATCATATTAATTGTAATTTTAGTGAGAATAGTTTAATTGATATCTAAAAAAAATAATATTAATTCCCTTATAATACTTAAAAGAATTTAAATTAATTGCTCATGAGATTAACAACCCGAACTTAAATATTCTATACTATAAAACTGTTAGCTCAATGAATGTCACATAAGAGAAAGGTGAATTAGGTGAAATGGCAGCTTAAAGATTTTAAAATAAAATTATTAAATGGTTAATGTAGCTATTAATGACAAATGCAACGAATAAGCAATTTATAGCAAGAATAAGTGCAGAGAGAGAAAAATCCAGACAAAAGATTTTTATAGTGGTTTGGTAACTAGGCCTATGTCCACTCTTCTCAATTGTAATTTCCAAAACCAAGGCTTCACTATTAGTCTTTGTTTTCCCTCAAGTAAAAAGCAACCCAAATACAACTTCTTCTTTATAATCGGGTAAAAAAAAGTCCAATACAATCTTCCTTTACCTAGGTTAAAGAGTAACCCACTGAGCTAATTCATTCAGGTACACAATTAGCTCTAAAAAATTACAACAATAAAAGTGCTAAACTCTCTCACAAAGTGGGTAAATAATAAGTGCTTAGTTTTTGAACTTTCTTTCACTAGAAGATAAAAAGTAGGAAAATGAAAGTGCAGATAATGTTTTTTGATATGTTCCCAATAATTCTTTCGTAATTCTATTTTGTCTTTTGCAAGAATGATAGTATTTATACTTCTGATTAATGGTGACAATGGCTCTTTTAATCTTCATTTAGTTTATTCATTAAATATAACAAACTAGCCATTATGATTTTGAATCTGCAGAAGGTGTCAACACTTTGTAGATATGTGTTAACACTTTTGCCTTTTTGATATTTTGGTAACGAACCTTCGAGCTCAAGTGTCAATATCTTGATGCATATCATCTTTCTAAAAATTTTTTGACCAAAGGTATCAATACCTTTCTTTAATGTGTTGATACCTTTGATCTTCATAGAACCAAGTGTCGATACTTTTTTTTAGGGTATCAGTACTTGAGCAATCTCAAATTTAAAAAGTACATAGCATCCTATATGTCGATACATTTGTGACTAGGTGTTTACACTTTTTCTCAGGGTATCGACACATTTGCCTTCATGTGTCAACACTCAAGCCTATTTTGATAGTTTTCTTTGCTTTCACAATAAATATCATTACCAAGCTTCCTGTACTTCAATTTTTCTCAACTATTTTGATCATTAGTATAATATATCTTAAAAAATACAATTTATTTTCAATTTATTAACATCATCATCAAATCATTTTGGCAGTTTAACGTACGATCATTCTCATCAAATCAAATTAAAACCATTAATTACATAATCAGTTTCTTTGTTTATCATCAAAAATGAATACGGACATCAATTTTTTCCTTTTTAATGATGACAAAACAATATGAATTTTGATCTATCTTTTAATTCAATGAGGTCATAACTACCCTTTAGTCAAACATGTAAAGAATTGAGCATAAACATTCAAACATTCATATTTTTCTCTCTTTTTTTCATTAGGCAAAGAAGGATAATACATACACTACTAGAAAAATAACTTTTGGTGACAGTGAAATTCTGTCACTAAACAAGCTTTGTGATAAAAAATTTTTATCACCAAAACCAAAGTCACTATGAGGTGATAGAAAATATTCTGTCACTATTTATTGACAGAATATTTTTACACATGACAGGTGATATGGTAAATAAATTAGCTTACCTAACAGATGACATAGACAATTATTGGCTTATTTGGCATTTGACACGGATGTTTAGATTGCTTACGTGTCAAATGACATGGCAGTTTATGTTGCTTATATGGTGAATGACATGACATATTATATTACTTATATGTTAGATGACATGGCAATAAATTTGTCATAAATCTGTGATACACTTCTATCAAAAATATGTGACAGAAATCTGTCACAAATATGTGAAAAAAATTCTATCATAAATATGTGATAATATTTGTAATTATTAAAAATTTATTTTTTTAGAATTTATATTTTTAAATTTTATATATTAAGCGTATATTAATAACATTCTTATAGAAAAATAAACAAAATCGACCAAAAAATTTATTAAAATTATAAATTACAAATATTACAACAATATTTTAACACATTCATCTCCATATTCATTTCCATCCAAATTTTTAATATTTCTATCTAATATTTCAAATTTTCAATATATAATAACAAAAAAGAAATTAAAATTGATTCATCACAACATTTTTGCTTTTCCTTGTGACCAAACCAATGGACGATGTCTCCTTCTCATCGCCACTACTATCACTGCTAGACGTTTGTAACAAATTTTAAATAATATTAAGGGTAGAGTCTATATAAAAGGCATCATTTCCTTATAGAAAGAAATGAAGTCCTTAGCTGTGTTTAATTCTTGCATTACAAAATAGGTAAATAATATAAAAAACAATGAAGGAAAAACACAAGAAAGAAAATTATAAAAATGAAAAGAAAAAAAGGTACTTGGATGAGCTATTGAAATAAACTTCATTTGGATACACTGCATGATTACATTGAACACTCAAATTATTATACAAAATTCTTAACCCCATTAAGTTCCTCATTCGGCCATCGGTTGATGTCATAAATTGATGACACGAAAAATATTAATTGTATAGATAACAAGACTTAAGTTTTACATAAAAATGTATAGTATATCATCCACAGATGAGACTAAAGAAGTTTGCTTCCCCGAAATCAAATTATTATATAGTAAACTATAATTTTGTTAAAGTTATAGATATTTTAGGTAAAAAACATTTGCAGTTGTATGTTATGTTAAATGAAATGTAATCAATTGAAAAGCGATAATTAAGAATGAATACCCGCCAGAATTCATGTCATCCTATGATAATTTTACCTCTGATTTGTTACAGTATTGACTTGTAAATATTTCTTTTGTCCAATTTTTTTACATGATTCTTGAGTTTGCATAATTGTTACGATTTTGCTTCCCTATATGGATTCTTTCTTCGTTTAAAAAGAAACTAAACAAAATCATGTAATGAATTCATGAAATTATTCATCGTACCTTCAGAATTTCAATTGCTATATAAAGTGTGTAACGTATTCAAATAATATGACAATAGTAATTATCAGTTTTGAACAAACTCAGCACTATTATTTTTTTATATGATAACTCAAATCGTGTAAAAGAATGCATACCTAAGTGAAGCGCAACTTTATAAAATTGATTCGTTGTAGATTTGCTTATGTTTCTTTCCATCCTCGTAATAGAAGATAGCAAACGGGTTGTGAGAAATATATTGCAGAAAATGAATCCACAACCTTGACATAGGATGAAACTAAAATTTAACTCTTTCATCTCAAAATGGCAAACGTTAGTACCTATAAGAAAAAGGTAACAAGTACTTGAAGAATCTAATAACAACTCCTATAAGATTCAGTATTTATCAAATAAGTGTCCAGGATCCTTTTAAACCAAGCTTTCAAACAAGCTTTTCTCCAACTCCAGAAATGCAGAAGAAGGAAAACCAAGTAACAGCAAAGTTGCAACTTTATTTCTGTGTATAGAAAACAAATGAATACAATCTTATTATATACAGCTAATAGTAAGTTACCAAGAACCAAGAAACCAAATCTTGAATCTTGATTCTTTAATCTAGCACGTGCAACTCTAACTAACTACTCTGCACATGTTGCACATTTTAGCTCCTTCTTCATTTATTTCCTTGCCTCCTAGTATATGTATATAAACCTTTGATATAATGTGATCATAGCACAACAAACTAACAACTCTCCACCTTGATCATAGTATATCAAAGCATTATACCAGCTTCAGTATTCTTCCTCTACAGCTACAACAACATTAGACTTTTAGCACACACCAGCAGCCATCAGTTTCTGCTTACTAAGTTCATCCTATCAACACAAACTTTAAACTTCTCTGCTGTCAAAGTCTTGATCAGTTCATCAGCCATATTTTCACTCATATGCACCTTCTATAGCTACACCTTCCCATCTGTTACAACATCCCTGATGAAATACAGCCTAACATCCACATGCTTAGTTCTTTCATGATACACCTGATGTTTAGCTAGTTGTATAACACTTTGGCTATCACACAACACTTCAGCTGCTGCAACATTCATCTTCAGTTCCAGCAGAATTCCCCTCAACCATAGACAGTCTTTTATGGCTTCTACAGTAGCCATATACTCTACTTCTGTGGTTGAGAGAGCTACCATATGTTAAAGTGAAGCCTTCCAACTGATTGTACACCCTTCATACTGAAATGAAAAACCAATGAGTGATCTTCTTCTATCAATGTCAGCAGCATAGTCAGCATCAACAAATACTTTCAACCTTCCTGTCATGCCTTCATTCTTTCCATATACTAGTGCAACATCCAGACTCCCTTTGACATACGTCAACAACCATTTCAAGGCTCTCCAATGCTCAACACCTGGATTGCTCATGAATCTACTTACCATGCTGACACCATATGCCAAATCTGGCCTTGTACACACCATGCCATACATTAAGCTTCCCACAGTTTTTGAGTATGGACACTTTCTCATCTGCACTCTTTCTACTTCTGTTTTTGGGCATAACTCCTTTGACAACTTGAAGTGAGCAGCCAAAGGAACAACTACTGGTTTTGCCTCCAACATCTGGAACTTCTGTAATACCTTTCTCAGATAACTCTCTTGAGAAAGTATTATAATTCTAGCCTTCCTATCTCTGAGCAAATCAATCCCCAAGATTTTCTTTGCAGCACCTAGATCCTTCATTTCAAACTCATCCATCAACAACTCTTTCAACTCTTGCAATTTGTCCTTGCACCTGTTTGCAAGCAACATATCATCAACATATATGAGCAAGATTACAAGATCATCTATGCTTTCACCTTTGAAATACACATAGTGATCATAATCACTTTTTATATATTTTGCTGACTTCATCACTTCATCAAACTTTAGATTTCACTGCCTAAAGGATTGTTTCAATCCATACAAAGACTTCTTCAGCAAATAAACTTGATCTTCAACACCTTTCTTAACAAAACACTCAAGTTGTTTCATCAAGATCTTCTCTTCCAATCTACCATGCAAGAAAGCAGTCTTGACATCCATTTGCTTAAGTTATAGAGCAAATACAACAGCTAAGGTCAGCAAAATTCTGCTGGAAACATGCCTCACAACTGGAGAAAATACCTCTGAGTAATCAACTCCTTCAACTTATGTAAACCCCTGAGCCACCAGCCTTGCCTTATACCTTAGCTGTCCTTTTGCTTCTTCTTTTTTCTGAATATCCACTTCCAGTCAATAATCCTTTTATTTATAAGATTATCAACAAGCTCCTAAGTATCATTCTTCTCTAATGATGACATCTCCTCACACATAGCTTCATACCATTTGTCTGTCTCACTGCTTTGTAATACTTCTCTCACATTTTCTGGTTCATTGCAATCCACGCTTGTAGTTATCATAAAGGCATAAGTAACTAGATCAGAGTATCCATACCTCTTAAGAGGTTGAATTGTCCTTTTTTGTCTGTCTCTAACTAGATTGTAGCCACTGTCATCTGGTCTTGCATCTGCAGCTCTTGTTTGTCTTTCATTAGTAGTACTAGCATCATCTGAATGTTGTTCCTGCACTGAGGTTCCTTCTTTACTGTCAGGTTCCGGTGTAAACTCCACCTTCAGTTGAGATCTCTTCTGAGTCATTTCCCTTGACTGGTTAGTAGCCTCAGCTCCAGAATTTCCAACTTTAATTTCATCTTTAAGAAACTTGACATCTCTACTTAAAATGCATCTGCCACTCCTTCCATCATGGCACCAAATTTTCTAACCCTTCACTCCTTTTAGATAACCAACAAAGACCCATTTGACAGCCCTTGTTTCTAGTTTTTGTCCCTTTATAAATGCATATGCAGAACAACCAAACACTCTAAGGTGATTGAGTGAGGGCTTAACTCCTGTCCACTTCTCTTCTAGTGTCTTGAAGTCAATAGCTGATGAAGGACTCCTATTAATCAAATAGGCTGCTGCTGTCACTACTTCTACCCAAAAATTTTTGGATAACCCAGCATATTTCTCACCTTCTCAAGCAGCAACCTATTCATCCTCTCAGCCACACCATTTTGTTGACATGTGTAAGTCACTGTCCTATGCCTTAGGATGCCATGCTCCTTGCAAAAGTTGTTGAATCTAGTGCTGCAGAACTCTAACCATTGTTAGTTCTTAGCACCTTGATTCTTCTGTTTTTCTAGTTTTCTACTTGATTCTTCCACTCAACAAACTTGCTAAATACCTGATCTTTACTCTTTAAGGTATAAATCCATAACTTATGGGAGTAGTCATCAATCAAGGTCATGAAGAACCTTGCTCCTCTCAAAGATGCTGTCTGTGTTGGCCCTCAAATATATGAGTGGATGTAATCTAAGACCCCACTGGACACATGCTTGCCTTGATCAAAACTTGACCTATGAAACTTGTCATACACACAGCACTCATAGAATCTCAGTTTACAATCTCCCACATCACCTATAAGGCTTTATTTCTTGAGTTCCAGCATCCTTTTCACCTATATGACTTAACCTTTGATGCCACAGCATCAATTCATCTTTCTTGGATACTCTAGTTACATTCACATCACCTGTGATCACTTCTCCTTGCAGCAAGTATAATCCATTCTTCCTATGAGCTTTCATCATAACTAAGGCCCCTTTACTCACCTTCAGCCATCTATTTTCTGCCTTAAACACACAACCTACAGACTCAAGTATACTAAGTGAAACTAGATTCCTCTTGAGACTGGGAACATATCTGACTTATTACAAATCAACCAAAGCTCTACTAGCCATCTTAAGTTTAACAATCTCTATTCCCTTGACCTCACATGTCATATCATTTTCCAAGATTACTTTCCTCAAATTATAAAGATCTAACTTGTAAAAAAAAGACTTACTTGGGCATATGTGACATGTGCATCCTGAATCAAGAATCCACTCTTTAGTTGACAGCCTCTATTTTGGTTCTGATGATGCCATCAAGAGAAAAGCTTCTTGAAAGTTGGCCTCTAAAATCATGGGTGCTTCAAGTCTCTTTTTAGGTGCTGTCTAATTTTTCTGCTGCTTCTTTTCTGGGTAATCTTTCTTGAAGTGGCCCTCCTTGTTGCACTGGAAACACCTCAGATTCTTGCCTCTCGATTTTGACCTGGAGAACTTATTTGTTTTTTCTCCTCTCTTCACAAGTCTCCCCCTTGCTGTTAAGCTCTCACCTAAGTTGCTTTCTTTGTACTGGCTTCTCTTATTTAACTCTTTAGAGTTAAGTGCATTTCTCACATCATCCATAGACAAAGAACTCCTTCCATAAAGCAAGGTGTCAATGAAATGCTCATTTGATGATGGTAATAAAGTTAACACAATTAGAGCTTGGTCTTCATCCTCCCCCTTGACATCCACTGTCTCAAGGTTCATCATCAATTTGTTGAATCTGTAAAGATGATCTTTCACCGAGCCACCTTCTTTCGGGTATAATGCATACATTTGCTTCTTCAAGTAGAGTCTTTTGGCTATGGATTTTTGTTGAAACTTCTCCTCTAGCTTCTGCTAAATGCCCTTAGTAGTTGTTTCTTTAGACACTTCCCTAAGCACCTTATCCGAGAGAGAGAGAGTATGAGAGCACTCCTAGCCTTCCTGTAAGTTTCTTTCAGTTCTGCATCAGTGAAGTCCTTTCCTTCTACTTGTGCTGCTTCTCCTTCTAGTGCATGATCCAAGCCTTCATGATCCAAAAAGGCTCTCATTTTAAGTTTCCAGAGGAAGAAATCATTCTCCCTTGTAAACTTCTCAATGGTAAACTTGGTCTGCACCATTTTAGCTTCTCAAGATTCTAACCTCCTTCAAGAAATCTTTCCTGCACTTCTTTCTGTCTAGCTGACCTCCTGAGCTCTGATACCACTTGTTCAAGATCCCTTTAACCAAAGCTTTCAACCAAGCTTTTCTTCATCTCCAGAAATGCAGAAGAAGGAAAACAATATAACAGCAAAGCTATTTGCATGATTAAGAAAGAAATGAAAGAAGAACAGAATTGCAAACTTAAAACCTATCACAATATTCAATTAACATAAGCCACACACATATTAAAATTTGTATACGAGAGAGAAATAATATCAGAAGAATACTTGCAACTTTATTTCTATGTGTTAAAACAAACGAAGTCTTTACAATTTATATACAGCTGAAAGTAGTTATCAAGAAAGCAAAGAATCCAAATCTTGTAATCTTGAATCTTGCACGTGAAGATAGATCCTTTGCATATGTCCACAAGTTTTACTTTTTAGCTCCTACTTCATTTACTTCTTTGGCACTGGTATATGTACAAGATAATTTGATATAACGTGATCACAACATAACAAAAATTCATAAAAACTTGTTTGGATTATGGTTTATTATAAACTATTTATACATTACAGGTCAAGAATTATCAAAATTACCACTTCAAATTCAGAATGCTTACCAGACATATTTTAGCATTACCAAAGAATCTACAATCTACATTAGATGTTATACTGCAATGCCAAAAATATATATAAATGAAAAAGGCAAAGAAGACATACTTCCAACTATCCACATAATCAAGCTTGGACTTATGCACCAGATCTTGGATATTGAATCTCAGCCTTAAGAAATAGAAGATGTTGAGATATTAAACAAAATAGTTGAAAAAAGGGCTTATGGGCTTAATTCAATTATTCAAGAGCTAGGCGACCTAGCAGAAGGCCTCCAAAATAGATGGATATATTATAATAAAAATAATATGTTAATCTATTCAAATTCAAAAGATCAAAAATCACAAGAAATCAAAATTATCCAAGATTGGTATTTGGATTTAATCCAGCCCACAGAAGTAGACCTAAGAAGTCAGGCAAGAATTATCACAGATAAATCAGGATAGATATTCTATAAACTTCAGAGAAAAAATTCTCAACATCACTGTACATATTGTGAAACCAAAACAATTAACCAGTTCTCAGAAGTCCAACTCCTAGAAATATGAAGATTTGACGATAGCACTTACATCATCAATACATATGCATCAACACTTATAATTATTGGCTTTTGTAATATTCAATCTTAGCCGTTTCTTTTACTTCCACATGTAAGAATCAGATTTAAAGCGGGATTAAATGGATTTCAAATCCGTATTTCCTCGCTTATATATTCAGTTGTAAACTTCTTTTAAGATCATTGAGAAATAAAATGCAATTCAGTATATTGAAAAGCTCTCCAATATTTAGGTATAATTTAATTTCTTTACATATCATTTAAAATATAGACCCAACATCTGCTTAAAGTTTGTTCCCTCTGAGCAGTTGTAAATTCTCCCCCACAGTAAGGTTGAGTATTCTATTTTAAGTGTTTCTTCAGATAATAATGACAAACTAAACAAACTAATATTGGATAAGGATTGCATACTTGTTTAAATTATTATGATTATATATGTTTTCTAAGTATCAGGAGTATGCTCTTTTCTTGCCCTTCAAGGATCTTCAGAATCAGAAACTGAGAAATTTGTATAGTAATTGTTTACTTTGTTTATATTTGTTTAATTTACACAATAATTATTTATACAGTAAAATATGTATAATAATATATACATAAAAAAATTTTTGTAACCTAAAAACTTAATTTAAGCTTGAAGTGTACGAGTTCTTATAGGAAACGTTTGAACTCTGTGCTTAGCTAGGCTGAAGTAATGGCTGGAAACCTAACGCACCTAAGTGGAAAGTAGGTTTTTTAGATCGAAGTCTACCTCTTAGGTTGGAGAGTTGAAGGCATACCAGAAGTCGGTGGTATCCCAAAGAGGATTTAATGACACTTCATATGAATCGGTCTAGTTTAGGTTAAAGAACGGAGTTTAAGGATATCATATACTATTAATTTAAGGATATTTTATACTATTAATGGTATCAAAGCAGTAAAAAAAAAAAGAAAGAAAAAGAAAAAAAGAGTAGTAATTATCATAAGACTTAAACAATATGTATCCCCAATCCAGTTTGCTTTAAAAAATGCAATCACCTCATAATCTGCATTATCCTCAAAACTTAATAGAAATAGTAATTTACTAGATTTAAATAGCAAATATGATATTGAAGATTTAATTTATCATTTTATAGAATATATAAAATTTCATCAACAACAGATTAACACTAATAACGCAAAAGAAATAATGAGTGATGCTATTTAGCAAATTCAATTTTCACAACATATTTTACAATGGCTAGAATTACAAATACAAAAAACATCATAAGTGATAATGGAGAATATAGAAGTAAGAAGTTACGTTTTAACTGAAAATGATTTACCCCCATCTAGTTATAGAAAAATTTCATACTTTGAAGAATTTATACCTTATATACTAGCAGGATATGAAGGATTACAAGAACATAAACATTTTATATGTTCTGTAAAATGATAAATTAAATCTATGAAAGATATATCAGATAAAGAAGATGTTAGATTATTTAGAGAATTAAAAGTTAAAGGAAAGGAAAACCTTCTATATTTTCGAAACTAAATTGTTTTAAACTCATTGTGTATTAAGTAAAGGTTTATTTACTGGTTTATAATTCAATCCTAATTGTGTTTTCAATTCCTCTAAAGAATTTGCAATCTTATCAATTTTTTGGGTTAAATGATATATATTTTGTTCTAAGAAATTTTTCAAATGGGTAATTCTACTTGTTTTGTTTTGTTCATATTATAACAGTATTTTTATGTTTAAAGGTAATTTATCTAATTCTTCTTAAAGTTCACCAATTTCCCATATATTTCACCATTCATTTTAATAAGAAAATATATATGAATTATGCTAATATATCATCTAAATACTAAGTATTATCTTTTATATATCATAATATATTATACTTCTTAAACACTCATTTACTCATTCACCTTACTTTATTTCAGGTCCAAACTTAATAATATTTCTCATAATAAATGTGCATACTTAAGGAGTCAAATATAGTAAAAATAGTGTTTAATAACTACTATTTTCACCTTAACACGTTCTGTCACACCTTGACACATGGGTCCCACTTATGACAACCGTCACAGATTCTTAACAAGCATTCCTTAGGTCCAGAACGCTTACTAAGAACCTGTAAGGCTGAAATCATAAACAAATATAAAATACTTCTAATAAAATTTATTCTTCCAAACTTTCAATCTACTTCTCAATCAAAAGCAACTCAAACACTTCTAAAATATTTATCATCAAATCCATCAAAATAAAATTACACCTGTGACAACCGCCACAGATCTCCAGGGTGTACTCAATCACACAGAATACAACCTATAGGCCTGTAAGGCATTCACAAAACCTGTTTTCAAACCACTTCCAATATCAAAACAACTAGACACCCAAACTCCAAATAAATAAAACATGGCCACAATCACTTCAAAAATATATATAAGTATGTATAAACCAATAA
>JAVXUL010010214.1:0-12410 GCA_035590515.1 Trichilia minutiflora | reverse complement strand
AAGTGATAAATCTAAGAAAATAGATACGAAAACCCATACGAATCAAAATACCTAAAATGGCAAAATGAACATATAGATGAGTTAGAATCGAACGTACGAACCTTGTGGTGTGGTCGGTTTACTCCAATTTTGCCTCTAACTCGAAAAGTCCCAAATTTCTTCAAAACCCTAGTTCCTCTGTCACGAATTCGCGTTCCTACCACCAAATTGCTGCTCCCAACGTGTTAGACGCATAAAATGCGGCTCGTCTGCGAAGAGAAATCGAGATTTTGACAAAATGTGGCAAACATTTAGAGAAGGAGGCAAGAAGAACATGAGAGGAGAGGAGGAGGAGAGAAAAGAGAAGAGAATGAGAGAAAACCCTAAAAATTCGGCCCCCTAACCCCTATTTATAGAAAAAAAATGAAATTACCAATTTGTCCTTAAGTTTTCTTAAGGAGGAAGCTTCTAGAAGAGGATAAAATTGTCTATTCGCACCGATTCGATCGAACGAATCTTTGATTCGTTCAATCGAACCACCCCCTTCGATCGAACGAATAGCAGTTTATTCGAACGAATCCCTTAGCGTCTACAGGAGTCAGAGAGTTTCCAAATTATCGATCAAACGAAACGATGTTCGGTCGATCCACACTTCGATCGAACGAATTTTTCATTCGGTCAAACGAAGTCCAATTCGATCGAACGAATCCCCCCTATTCATTCGAATGAATCTAAAGCCAAAATTTTTTCGAGAGTTCTCAAAATATCGATCAACCGAATCACCCATTTCAATCGATCAAACCCGCTAAAATTCAAAATCTCACTTAAATATTCCCCACTTGAGCCTAAAATTACACCCACAAGCACATGAGATATGAAATGAATGCAGATGTATGTATCGAAGAAGTAAAAAATGACAAATATACCCTCGAGATAAAACACGGGGTGTTACAATCTACCCCCTTTAAAAGAATTTTGTCCTCAAAATTCAACATACCTTAATACTGGAAAACATAAGGGTATTACTGTAGCATCTGCAGTTCAGGTTCCCATGTCATCTCCTCAACCGCAGTACTTCTCCACAGAACCTTTACCATCGGGATAACCTTACTTCTTAAAGTTCGCTCTTGTCGATCAAGTATGGCCACGGGTTGCACTTCACACTTCAAATCTTCTTTCAAGTCGATAGGTGGCATACTAATAATGTGAGAGGGATCAGGTACATATTTTTTTAACGTAGATACATGGAAGACATCGTGTATCCTCTGCATCTCTAGCAGTAACTCCAACCTATAAGCCATTGGACCAATCCGCTTAGTAATCCTAAAGGGCCCAATAAATCTTGGGTGAAGTTTTCCTCGATTCCGGAATCGAATCACTCCCTTCCAGGGTGATATCTTCAAAAACACCCGCTCACCCACATCAAACTCTAAATCTCTTCTTCTATTATTTGAATAAGATTTCTGTCTATCTTGAGCAGTCTTCAATCTATCTCGGATAATCTTCACTTTCTCTGTGGTGGCTTCGATTAACTCAGCATTGTCTAGCTTCCTTTCGCCCACTTCATCCCAACATAAAGGAGTTCTACCTTCTCTCATACAGGGCCTTGTATGGTGCCATTCCTATGCTAGACTGATAACTATTGTTGTAGGCGAACTCAGCTAATAGCAGATATCGATCCCAACTTCCTTGAAATTCTAACACACACCCTCTTAGCATATCTTCAAGAATCTGGATAGTCCTCTTAGACTATTCATCTGTCTGAGGGTGATATGCAGAACTGAAGTTTAACCTTATACCCATAGCTTTCTAAAGACTGGGCCAGAATCGAGATGTAAAACGGGGATCTCAATCTGATACAATCATCACCGGCACATTGTAACCTCACAATCTCTGCCACATACATCCTTGCTAGCTTATCAATAGGACACTTAATTCTAATGGATAGAAAGTGAGCGGTTTTTGTTAACCTGTCCACAATCACCCATATTGCATCATGCTCTAATTGAGTACGCGGCAGTCCTATCATAAAGTCCATAGTGATGTGCTCCCATTTTTATTCTGGTATGGGTAGTGGCTGGAATGTTCCTGCGGGCTTCTGATGTTCAGCTTTAACCTATTTACAAGTCATACACCTGGCAACAAATTCCGTAATATCTCTTTTCATTCCAGACCATCAATAATTCTCTTTGATGGTTTTGTACATTTTAGTGCTACCAGGATGCATTGCAAAGGCTGAACAATGAGCTTCTTCCAAGATAGTATTTCTCATTTCATCATTTGAGGGTACACATATTCTACCTCTCAAGGTTAAAACTTTATCCTGAGAGATATAGAAATCCCCCATATTACCATTCATAATATTACGACAAATTTTCACTAATTTCGGATCCTGCATCTGCCTTTCTTTAATCTGCCCTCGTAGAGTAGGTCTTACAACAAGACTAGCCAACACTGAACCATTCTGACCGCACTCTAAAGTTACTCGTAATCTCTTCAATTCTATTAACAATGGGAGATATATTGATCGCACATACGCTACTGTCATTGAGGACTTCTTACTTAGAGCATTTGCCACCGTATTGGTTTTCCCTTGGTGATAATCAATCACCAAGTCATAATCTTTAATCAGCTCAAGCCATCTTCTCTGCCTCAGGTTGAGTTCCTTCTGAGTGAGCAAGTATTTCAAACTCTGATGGTCAGTAAAAATCTGACACATCTCCCCATATAAGTAATATCTCTAGATCTTTAAAGCAAAGACTATTGCTGCCAATTTTAAATCATGGGTCGGATAATTCTCCTCATGCTTCTTAAGCTGCCTGAAAGTATAGGTGATTACCTTCCCATTCTGTATTAGCACGCATCCCAGTCCTTATCTGGAGGCATCACTAAAGACTATATATCCTTCACTAGGGATAGGTAGTGTCAAAACTGGAGCTGAGGTGAGGCGATTCTTCAACTCTTGAAAACACTGCTTATATCTCTCATCCCATTCAAATTTGACATCCTTCCTTGTCAAGCGTGTCAGTGGGGCCGCTATTAGAGAAAAATTCTCGATAAACTTTCGGTGGTAACCTGCCAATCCAAGGAAGCTTCTAATCTCTATCACAGTCTTCGGCCTCTCCCACTGAACTATAGCTTCCACTTTTCGAGGATCCATAAAAATTCCTTCTTTTGAGACCATATATCCCAAGAATGTCACTTCTCGAAGCCAGAACTCACACTTCGAGAATTTTGCATACAATCTTCTCTCTCTTAGAGTCTGAAGAACAATTCGAAGATACTGACCATGTTCTCTCTTAGTCTTCGAGTAAACCAAAATCTCATCAATAAAGACAATCACAAACTTATCAAGATATGGATGGAATACCCTATTCATGAGATCCATGAATGCAGCTGGGGCATTAGTTAGCCCGAACGGCATTACAAGGAACTCATAATGACCATAACAAGTTCGAAAAGCTATTTTGGCTACGTCACTATCCTTAATCCGCAATTGATAATACCCAGATCTCAGATTAAACTTTCGAAAACACACTCGTCCCTTGTAACGGGTCGAACAAGTCATCGATTCTGGGCAGTGGATACTTATTCTGGATAGTGACCTGATTCAACTGTTGATAATCAATACACAACCGCAGAGTTCCATCCTTCTTCTTAGCAAATAACACCGAAGAACCCCAAGGTGACATACTCGGTCTGACAAAACCTTTATCCACTAAATCCTAAAGTTGCACCTTAAATTCCTTAAGTTCAGCTGGTGTCATACAGTAGGGAGGCATTGAAATCAGCGTAGTGCCTAGCACCAGGTCAATACTAAAATCAAACTCTCGCACTGGAGGCATTCCTGGCAACTCATCGAGAAAGACGTCTGGAAACTCCTTTACCATGAGGACTTGCTCAACGGAATATTCAGAAGTCGAAATATCAATAATATGTGCTAAATACCCTTGGCACCCTTTCCTCAAGAACCGTTAGGCTTCTAAAACAAAAATTACACTGCTAGATAACACATTTCGATTACCTTTGAAAACTACCTCTGACCCTTTAGGTCCTCTGAAAATAACCTGCTTAGAAAAGCAGTCCATTCTAGCTCGATTCCTGGACAACTAGTCAATTCCCAAAATCACATCGATATCCTCCATCCTTAGAGGAATCAAATCTGTCATCAACTCAACTCCACTCACAACTACAGTACAATCCCTGAACACAGTCTTTCTCAACAACTTCTGACCTAATGGGGTATGCATAATGATTTTCTGGTCTGGGGGCGATAATGGAACATTTGCATGAGATGCTAAAGCCACAATAACAAAAAACCGATCGAAACCCGGATCTATCAATACATATGCAGGTTGATCAAAGATAGTAACTGTACCGATCACCACATCTGGATTAGTCTGTGGCCGCTCCTGATCCAAAGTGAACACTCTGGTCTATACTCTATCTCGAGATCTCTGAGCACCTCGAGATGCAACAGATGAACTGCCAACTCCTGATATTTTACTCGAAGAAGCCGCTGCCTGGTCAGCTGGTGGTTGCTGGCTTGTCTGATCACCTGTCTCCATTCCACCTAACTTAGGACAAAATCTTCTTATGTGTCATGTCTCCCCACACTGATAGTATACAGACTGCAGAGGATAATTCTCTATATGATAATGCCTGCAGTGAGTATATTTGTTTATCCTCTGATCTTGCCCCGATCTCTGATTCTGTCCCGGAGCTGATGATCTGAATCTTGAGGGTCCTTGACTTTGAGGAGAATGTGAGGATATACTGGAGGGCTCGTAGTAGAGGCACCACTGGACAAATCACTGCTGTCGTTTTTCTTGGAGGGAGAACCAATGTGTATACTTAGATCTTTTCTCTTATGGAATTGACCCCTCGATCTTCTTTCTCCAGTCAGCTTCTCAGTTCAAAGAGCCATCTGAATCATCTTCTTATATCCCTGTCTCCCGAATAAAGACATCTTCTCACGAATCTCAAAATTCATACCGTCTTTAAACTTGGCACACAGACTCTCTTCATTAGCGAACTCTGGTACAAACTCTACCAGCTCCCTCAATTGAGTCTCATATTCCGTCACTGTTTTGCCCATCTACCTCAGGCGAAGAAATTCCTGCTTCTTCTGATTGCAGTGAAAGGGATTATAGTACTGATCCCTAAATTCCTACACAAAATTGTCCCAAGTTAATTGGGCAGAAGCTCTGGTTTGCACATTAGCCCACCATGTAGCTGCACTACCCTCCAATAACCTATCAGCTACCTTTATTTTATGTCTATCCTTCAGCTCCATGTCGTTCAGATCACTCTCTAATTTCTTGAACCACCTGTTGGCTTCCGCAGTAACTGTAGTGCCACCAAAAGGCACACTCCCCAATTATCGAACTTCTTTAATTAACTTGGACAATTTCGGAACTGATCCAGATGCTTTAGCAGCTTGAGCATTCCAATAGGTCATGAATGACATCCATTGTTCAGGAGTCATACTCGGAGGCATACCCATTCCTGGTTACTGAGATTGAGGAGAAGATGCTCATGTTGTGTCCCGGGTTCTGATGAAGGCACATAGGATGTAGCCTCATTTTCCTCATCAGGTACCAACTCTCTTCGCGGTTTACCACGACCTCATCTAGGTCTCAACGACATGATTGCTACAAGAGAACACGAAAGTTTAATGATACATATTCAACATAGTGGTGATGCTTCCTAGGACTCGACTCACCTAGTCCATTGGGATTTCAAAAACAAATTTCAAATCACGTTTCAAAACCAAGTTTGAGTGTTTTCAAAATCGTTTTCGAATCAAAAGCTCTGATACCACTTTAGTTGTCACACCCCAACCCGTGGGTCTCACTTGTGACAACCGCCACAGACCTCCAGAGTGTACTCAATCCCACAGAATACAACCTGTAGGCCTATAAGGCATTCACAAAACCTGGTTGCAAAACACTTCCAATAACAAACCAGCCTAAGACCCAAACTTCTCATCAATAAAAACAAACCACAGACACTTCAAATGTATATGCATACACATAAATCGATAAAAGTACATGCTCAAATAAAATCTGTGAGAATCAATCCCAACTCATGGTACAACATTTATTACAAATTCATTTATCAATTACCAAATCTCATAAATAAAAGAAAAACTGAAAATGACACCAGTGGACTATGAACTTTCCGAGTGAGTCAGAGTAGCTATACCTGAGCCTTCTCTTCTAGAGCGATCACCACCACCTGAGCTTATCCTATCACTTTTCTTGAAACTGAGAGGTGAGGGGGGTGAGTATACGGGGGTATACTCAGTGAGTGATCGAAGTAAAATATAATTAAATCTGCGTGGTATATATATATATACATTCAATAAATCTTAGAATGAGATCACAGAAGAAAATGTCTTTATTTTAAAAGTTTTAAACCACATTATAAAAATCATTGGGCTGACTCCTTTTCTGGTAACTACCCTGACCGTGGGTGTCCCGAGATCGTCAGTGGGTTTTGTATGCAAGGAAAATATGCTATTTTATAAAAACGGATTTAAAATGCAACAGTTATGAAATATGCAGTTTTATTAGAAAAAGGTACCCAACACTGACGTTTGCTTCGAGCCGTCACGGGTGACATCCGTGACCAACTCGACAGGACTCATAGGTGGACAAATCCTATCACAACATTACAACACAACTATAATCATATAACGGTCCACCTATACAGCCTCCACTCACCTAAGTGACCTCTCTCCCAGGCCAACCCTAGGCTATCACTATACACTCACCTGGGGGTCCACATCCCAGTGAACACCTCCCCAGGTTACCACATTGTAGCTACAGTAAACCGACACTCAAGGCCGTTATCACCAATGTATATATTATAAAATTTTGGCCCAATGGCCATATCATCATCATAATATAAAATCAGGCCCAATGACCGCAATATCAGATAACAAGAATAAATCTGGCTCTCTAGCTATAACATCAATTAAAACACATCTCAAAATACTAAATCATTGCCAAATCCATTACAAAATCATATACAACACGAGTATATACACATTTTTTTTTTACATTTGAAAAGAAATAAGGAAAACATTTATACACATATACATATCATTTCATTTACAAACTAAACAAACTTATAAATAAAGAAATAACATAAAAAGAATTTCCACCACAGTATAGGAAGGGTATACACTTTCTAATTCCCCTCGTTCTTCGATGACTCACGCGAATACCTTGATCTCGAATCGTCGCCTAACCACACACATAATAATACTATTAATACTCGTCCCAATATGTATATGCTCGAATGCATGTAATGCACGCTAGTTCCGGATTTCTAATATTCGAGTCACTATACGACATTATCTAAAATCTCCATTATACGTCAAATTATCCAATTAATATTGACATGGACTCATATTGCAACTAAACCAACTCATTTCGGTTCTTATATGAAATTCTAACTAGTGGGCCCCATGTCCTCGCCAGAATAGTAACCAGAGTTATTGTTTATATTTACCCAAAATCTCTAAAATTATATTTCTAGCTTCCTACGACTTCTACGATTTCTCTACAATCCATATTACATATAAAAACTAAGATTTAAGTGATAAATCTAAGGAAATAGATACAAAAATCCATATGAATCAAAATGCTTTAAACGACGAAATGAACACATAGACAAGTTAGAATCGAAGCTACGAACCTTGTGGTGTGGTCGGTTTACTCCGATTTCGCCTCTAACTCAAAAAGCTCCAAATCTCTTCTAAGAACCCTAGTTGCCCTTTTGCGATATCGCGCCTCTATCGTCAAATTGATGCTCCCAGAATGATAGACGCGTGGAATGTGACTCGTCTACGAATAGGAATCAAGATTTGGACAAAAGTCGGGCAAGGGCTGAGAAGAACAAAGAAGAAGACGTGAGGGAGGAGAAGAGAAGGAGAAAAGAAGAAAAAAAGTGCAAATTCAACCCCCTGACCCCTATTTATAAAAAAAGGGTAAAATTACCAATTTGCCCTTAAGTTTTCTGAAGGAGGAAGCTTCTAGAAGAGGGTAAAATCGTCAATTCAGGCCGATTCGATCGAATGATTGAAGTTCGTTCGAACGAATCACCCCCTTCGATCGAACGAATCCCTACTTCATTCGAACGAATCTTTCGACGTCTACAAAAGTCAAAGAGTTCCTAAATTACCGATCGAACGAAATGATGTTTGTCCGAACGAATCTCTCATTCAGTCGTACAAAGCTCAATTCGATCGAACGAATCCCTCTATCCGTTCGAACGAATCTAAAGCCAGAATTTTCCAGAAAGTCTTCAAAGTTTCGATCGAACGATCACCAATTCGGTCGACCAAACCCGCCAAAAATGATCTTTTTCACTTGAGTCATCTCCGAAATTGAAAACCACAAACGGGGTCCCAATGTGCACTCACATAAACTCTTTTTAATCAACTTAAATGTCAAATTTGTCTAAAAACAGGCAGACAAACTATCGATATGCATGATGGATGCCAAAGCATGACAGGAAATATGGTAAAATTATAAATATGCCCTTGAGGTACAGACACGGGTGTTACAATTTTGGCATATGATTATTGGTCTAAATGTGTGTTATTTTGTCTAAATTTAATTGGTCAATGTGCATTAGTTTTAATTGGTTAAAATTAATGGATTTTTATCAAATAAATATAAAAAGAAAAATGAAATATTCATTCATCTTGGCAAGCAAAATTCGGCCACCAAGGAAAACCAAAGAAAAATTTTGTTTTCAAGGATTTTAAAGAAGAAAATAAGTTTTTTTTCAAAGTTCCAAGACATTTGGAGTATAGATTGAAAAAGTTAGATAGGTTTCCAACTCATCTTTATCAAGTTTATAGCTTGGAAAAAGGTAAAAAAATTTAAAACCCTTTGCCTTTGTTTCATATATATGCTTAAAGTTTGAATTTGCATGTTCTCAGGCCATATATTCTTACATATTAAAAGTAAAATGGATGATTAGGATTTAAAGAAAATAAATAGGTTTAAATAAACAATTGGGTTTAACAAAATTATTAGGCTTAAAATTAACTTCTAAATCTAAAACCCATTCGAGTTTAATTTCCAACTTGGGCTCTAATCCAAATTAATTCTATTTCCTTTCAAAATTCCCAAAATCTTGATCCAATATGATTTCAAGCCTATAATCTAATTATCAATCAAATTCTATATTATATAAAATTTGTTTAAATAAAAGAAAATAATGTAAGATCACAAAATTAAAATTTTCAAATTATCACAAGATGAATGATGTAATGTTATGCAATTGTACCTAAAATGAATTTTAGGATATTTTAAAAAAATAGGTGTTATATTTAATCTTTTCATTAGTTTATTTATGTTATTCTATATTTAATACCTCTACTTCCTTGATCATGAATTAGTTGAACTAGAACCTAGAATTGGACACTCAACAAAGTTAATATTAGGTTGAAAAGTAAATAGTATAACTTAGGTAATTAATGAGTTGATAAATATTAATGTCTTCGAACACTAATTAAAGAAATAATGATCATAATGAACTTCTAACTCTCACTTCTAGGTAGAAATTTAGAGTTTTTCATATGATAAGTAAGAAACATAAATTAGAAACTAAATAAGCTATTGGAATTAGAATATAGAGTTTTAATCAGTTTGATCTCAAAAGAGGTAGACGATTGTATTAGAACTCTCGTCTTATAGACCCCAAAACTATTGGATAATGAACAGGATATTTGATTACCATTTGTTAATTTACTTTTTTTGTAAGTTTATTTATATTAATCTTTACTTAATACTTCGATTCCACTAGTCACGGACTCATCATTAACAAATTTATAATTTGATTTTAAAAGAGGTAATCTTAGATTCAAACTCAAATAATACAACCCAGGACTTTGATGAGCCAAAAACTGTTTTGGAAGGCCTTACATTTCCTTGATGACTAGTAACAAGAATCATATAATTCAAGCATTTCTAATATTCAGTTTTGCATAAACACATGAAAATTGAGTGTTAGAGATAAGTTTGGTTTGATCCTTAAAAGGGATAACTAAATAAGTTAGAATTTTGTTCTTATAAATTTGAAAATAAATGGATAGCAAATAAGTATAAAAACATAGTTAAAGATTAGGTAAAATAAATTCTCTAAGACTTTTGTACTTCAAATTTTGATTCTATTAAAGTCGTATTCTTCATATATATTAAGTAACATATCAGTTGTTGTTGAGGTGTGAATTTGAATATGGCTGTTACGTTGATGGATCCGCGCTGGAGAGGGTGATTGGTCAGATCCTTCCTTGCAAAGCTTCACCTCAAAATTCCTGCAAGACAATAACACACTAAGAGTCACGCTGAGTGGGGGTCCCGACAAAAAAACTCCAATGCCTAAGTCAGATATGGTGAGAAAACGTATGGTGAATTTTGGCCAGTAAAACAGAATAGAATGTAAGAAAGAGAGACTCTTTATCCACTGTTAAGATGAGAAAACAGGAGATGAGTGACAAGAGGGTTGCGTAGAAAGCTGAGATCTCCAGTTCTGGACCCCTTCTTTGATGGAGAACCCCCCTTTATATAGGGCCCTGGTGATGTGACTAGACATCAGAGAATGGGAATGATGGGACTTTAATGCCTTTCGACAATGTATGGCCGTCTTCTATTAATGCTGTAGCTGACATTCCTGTCATTTCTAGGTCTGCTATTGTCATATCGCCTGAAGATGAATGATGGATGGGACAAATAGCTCCTGAGGCAGGACATCTACTCTCATTATAGGGTCTGTCATGTTAGCGGTTATTCTCATTTTTAGTTGTAAGGGTGCGTGATTGAAGATTCTCTGTTTGAAAGTTACATTCATGTTGATGAAGAGGAGATGTCCTAAGGGGTCATTGTATCTAAGAGACCGATTCTACCTTTTCTTGGGGCATGGATGGGCTTATCCTGAGATGACATGAACCTTCTTGAAGTCCTCAGCTACTGGTACCTGAGAGTTATGACGTATTTTTGAGAAGTCGATTCCCTAGGACCCGAGGAGGATTTGCCTAAGAGGATGACTCCATGGGACGGGGGGATTAGACTCCTCTGAGAGGCTGAACCACTAGACCTGAGGCTGGATTCCCCGAGGGGCTGACTCTCAGGGACCTAAGGCGGTATTCCCTGAGAGGCTGACTATATGGGATCTTATACTGGGCACACTGGGGGGGAATGAAATGCCTGGGGCGAAAGTGCCACATCTTTTACTAACGAGGTCCCACGTTTCACTCGCATATCTACCCCAACAAATAGTCCCCCAGTTTCTGGTGTAAGACTTGCAAAGTGTGCATTAAAAACTCCTGTCTAGTCCAGTTTGGCTTCTGAGGGGGAGGCTTCTTGAGACCAGAGGCGAATTTACTGTGAAGGAGACATTGGCTAAAATATTGGGAGTGCTTGTGACGTTATCTTGCTGTTGAAAACCCTACTTGACGGAGTCATCAGATGTTTGGGGACGCTTCTTCTCTTGAGATCCTTAATTTGCCTTCATTAAATGTTATACGTCAGGGGTCATATCACACAGCTGTCCCTGAGCTTGCGACGCTTCATATTTCGAGAGGATTTTGAATACTTGAATGTGAATGGACCACATGTCAGAACCCTGATGACGGGTACCCAACTGTTTCTCGAGACGCAGAGGCATTGAAGGGGCTTAGACACGTGATCGTCCCCTGTCCTTTCAGATCGATGGTGGAGATTGGTCCTTCCCCACTATAAATATCCCCCCTTCTTCAGCTATCATTTTCACATTTCCATCTTTTACGAGAACTCTTACTCCGGTGCTCTTTCACTTCCTTTTCTCTGCTGCTTCCCATTACTCTTTAGTTTGTTTCCTGTTTCTGCTTCTTGCAGGTGCTTTGTGTCCAAGCTTGTTTTTTGTGCGTTACTGGTATATCCATCTTCTTGCTAAAAAAGTAAAAGGTCTTTAATCCTTTGTAGATTTTGGGAGTTTTTCAGATTTTTACGCACCTTTGGATTTTTCTGTGGTCAGAAAAATGACGGATAAGAGCAGATCCTCTGATATTACCATTAGTAGTCGGGAGGAGACCAGGGATCCCATCAGGACCCAGAAATCCGATGAAGATGGGAGGAGTGCTTCAAAGTAAGCCCGGGTCAGGGGGCCGAACAAGACAGACTGGTTTGTCTCCTTTGTTACTGAGGCAGATCTGCTGGCCTTTTGACAAGCTTTCAGTATTCTTGACAGCGTGTAGCTGAGGGTACCACGTGAGGATGATATCCCAAGCAACTTAGTGCTAGGTGAGACGGCTTTTAATGAGGAGCATCTGCTATTGGGGGCCCCCCTTCCCCTTGTTAGGAAAATCGGAACCATACAAGCAGCGGAAAAATAAATTTTCCGATTCCCTCACAGGATCCATGCGATAAACT
>JAVXUL010010193.1:0-12411 GCA_035590515.1 Trichilia minutiflora | reverse complement strand
AGAGAGATAATCATACTTTAAGTGTAAAATGATAAATTTAACTCTTAATACACATACACTTTTATGTACTCATCATAGCTACTGATCTAATATCCAGGAATGATAATATGAAGTGATACTCAATTCATAATCGATCATCATACAGCTACGTGTACCTTCTAGGAGATACTGAGGACAGTTCCTTATAATATATTCTATTTTTCTCTCACTAAGAAAATAATTTTTCTTTATTAATTGTGACACTCAGTCCCTGTCAAACTTTCACAAGTATATCATACTATTTTAAGACATGAAAAGAAACAGAAAAACAAACTTATTAGTGACTTTGTATAGTGTATATTAATAAATAATTTTGATATATATAGATTCCAATAATTTTTGAATAATAACCACTAAATATTTTAATAGTTATTTATAGATGTTAATCAAATTATCTCCCACTATTTAATTTGAATCTTATACTCACCAAATATGACTCAAAAGTTTCATTAGAATTTTGTTTTTGTTATTAGTGGGGAATTAATATCTTATCAGAATTAACCAACCTCACATTTTAGAAATCTTAATCAATTAACCCCAATAAGTAGGAAGCTCATTTCCATTTACATCTCTATATAAGATTTGATTCTTTGTTTAGTCCTAACTTCGAATGCCTCACATTTTAGAAATCTTGACACCCTAGGCCAGTTAGACCCAAACCATTACGCTTTCTTAAAGTATTATTTTTACCCCTCCCTCATATAAAGAAATCTTGATCAAGGTGAAAATACATACCCAAGAACTAGATGACGGATTTCTATAACACAAATCAATACCCTTCACATAATAGAAATCTTGGGATACCAATTTATGTCAAAAACCTCCACGTCATCCGACAATGGGAGGCTAGGATTTAATAATTATACAATGAGTCATTTTAAAAAATTAAATAAATCATTTATTAAAATTTTTATTCAAATAATTAATAATACTCATTTATCATATGAATAAATATTATTATTTATAAAATACTTTTAATCAATATATAATATTCATTCAACTTTTGAATAAATATTATTATTTTAAAACATTTTTATTATTGAAACACTTTTAATAAAATTTTAAACTATTTAAAATTCTTTTTCGTTTATTGAAAATATTTTTCAAATAATTTATTCATCATATGAATAAACCTTTTAAAAATAATTTTCAAAAATAATTTATTCATCTTATGAATTAATCATTAACTTACAAAAGCATGATTTTATTAATAATTCATTAATTGTTAATATACATGTAATCATTATATGTTTAATCCAGAAATCTTATATCATATTTTGAAAAACAATTTTTCATATATGCTTGTATTCTCAAAAATCTTGTCTTACAAGTTTTGTGGTATTGGTTTTTTGGTTTTATTATTTTAAGGACAATAATCCTTGTCACACAAGAATTATTTGTTTGTATATTGTTCATAATCACTAGTTAAACTAGAAATCTAGTTTTGCTTGTTAAAAAATTTACATTGAGTAAACAATGCTAACTGGCCAAAATAGATCAACCGTTCACTGAACTGATTAACCCTTATATTGATATGATTAACGTGCCACACCAATTTTAGTATCAGTAACAGTTACTAATACTGGTCACCAAATTCTGATTTTGTGATCCTAAGTCTAATGTTTTGTTTCTATCTATCTATATTTTTACACTATTCAGTACACATAAGTTTACATATACATGTATCAAATGCATAAGAAAAGTGTAACTAGCATATACATACATAATAAACATATATACATAATCAAATCAAATGTAAATAAGATATATATATATATATAGATATAGATATAGATATAGATATAGATATATATATATAGATATATAGAGAGAGAGAGAGAATAATGCTAACGTATTGAGAATTGGGATTGTTTCCAGCTGCTATTGCTAGGTGTGAGTAGGAACTTGTAATCGTAAATTTGAGAGTTCAAATATTAAAATAATAAAATCTAATAGGTAAAAGTTTAACATAAGTTTACAAATTTAATTGATAAAATCATCAAATTTTTAAAATTGAAGAGGATAAAAACTAACAATATTCATTTTATAAATTTAAGTTCTAAATATACTTCATATAACTTTTTAAAAAAAATATAGAGGCTTTTGATAAATAATTATTTTTTGAAAAAATTATCAAATAAATAATTATTATTTTTTAAAAAAATTATCAAATATTTGTCCAAATTTAACGTAGGTGGGATTCAAGATCCAAATCTCTTATATTAACTAAAAAATTCTTTTTAAAAAAATCGAGAAATTCTATTAATTGTACTAAATAGTGCTCATTTTATTTTATTTTTTATTTTTCTTAATCAATTTACCGGGGTCTCCTAATATCTAATGTTTATTGATAATTAACTAAATGGCTTTAATAAAAGTAGTTTTAATTAAGAATTAATGTTTATTGATATTTTATATATTTAAAAATATTTATTAATATTTTATTTAAGATTTTGCTAACAAATAACTTAAACACATATTAAAATTTTTGTATATACTATTCTTAATAATTTTTTATGTTTAATGTAGTAATTAATGAATATTTTTTTATGAATTTTAATATATTAAAAATTATAACTTATTAAATATAGAAACGGTAATAAGTGTTTAAAAACACTAGTTAACAAAACATTTTTATTTATGTATATTGGATTTCTAATAATTTTATTTTAAAAGTCGTCATAAAATAAGAAAAACAAGATTTCCATAAAAAAGATACGTTAAGTGCACGTAAAACAAAGGCTTCTAAATTTTATGTAATTTCATGGAAACGAGGAAAAGAGAAACTAATTTTATTAAATGCTTCTTCTTCGCACTTGTAAGTTGTAACACACAGTATTGAACGTCGAGAGAAGGGTTTGAAAATTGTATAGTCAAAATAATACTTAAATAGAGAAACAATTAAGCCTAAATTTTCTGGAATTGTTTATTAATTTATGAGATAACAAATCGTAGCAATGAAAACATGTGAAAATTCCTCCTCAATCGACATTATATATTTAATAAATTCTCGATTTCATATTGTTTACATTTAAGGGGAAAATATTAAATTATTTTTAAAGTTATGGCTGCTAATTATAAATGTATACACTACTCCAACTTTGTACAGTTGTTGTAGCTCGGACCTCCGGCTTTTGAAGTTAATTAATAGTAAAAAAAAAAAAAAAGAGCCACCAATTAATGGAATAAAAATAAAAGGAAGAGACCTCTTAGTCAGAAAATATGCATAGAATATAAATAATAAATAAAAGAATTAGATTAAAAAAGGGATAATTTGGACTTTCACGAACACGTGCATTCACAGTTGTACGTACTTCATTAATGTGGACATTCAATTTGAGTCGAAGATTGAGCAGTCAAAAAAATTAAGAGAAGAGCTTAAAATTCCAAGTTACAACAAACTTTCAAGTTTCAACTGCGCCGACTAGATTTCTTAATGTTAACAAAGAGAAAAAAAGGATGGAGAACAAAATAAATAAAAAAATAACGTATATATTATTTGCAAAACCCTTCACCGACTAGATTATTTATACAAGCAAATGTGAGTATATTATATTATTGTTATATATTTTATATTATATCGTATAAATACAAAATATTTAAAAATAATACATTATTTTCGTATTATTTTATACGAATAGATTTATATATAAAACTTTATTATCTATCTATCTATCTATCTATCTATCTATCTATCTATCTATATATATGCATAATTATTTTTGAATATTAATATATTTGAAAGATAGATCTTGAACTTGTTTCAAAGTTAGAAGGGAGGCATTATTACTTTTACACAATTTATTTTTTATATATTAAGAAGATATTCATAGTTTTCTCTTAAGTAAATCTTTTTATTAGATTATCGCTAAATCTAAAAATTTAAAATGATAGTTAAAGGCTCAATATAATATATGAACATAAATATTAATAAACCTCTTATGTAAAACGTAATTTAGATATAATTTTACAGTCATATACATCTTAAAAGCCAATCAACATTAAGGACAAGCCAAAGAGCTAAAATTAAAAAAAATAAATATTTACATATAAGTTTGAACACGAGAATTTACTTCTAAAATTACGTTAGAATTAAACTATTATTTCTCTAATACCTTTAATGGCCAGTGGTCACCCACAAAATAGACAAATGTGCAGGAATTTTTTAAAAAATATCCATAAATTTATAACAAAATATAAGTTAACTCACAAGTCACAACAACCAAGAATGAATATTTAATTAATTAAGAGAATTAATTAATATAAACAACGAATTGAAAGGAAATTAAAATAGAGTCGAAGTCGAAGTGGTAACTGGGATTGCATTGGAGAAATCAACGGAGCCCCCGTGCCTCCTTGGCAACAGAAACCACAACTCTTATTACATGAATATTAACAAAAACTCTCTCTTTTTCTCTGCAAAATTTTCACAATTATCCATGCAAATTTACAAGCAAATTAAGAAAAGAGATAAAAGGGGTTTCCAAGAAAAGTAAAATCGTAAAAATTTATTAAAGTAAAGAGAGAGTGAGAGTGAAAATTCAAAAGAATTAGAAAGGAGGAGTCGGAGTCCCTAGTCTAAACACTAACCCATGCCCATATCCTTTTCTTCCATGCATGCCTTGTCCTCCTTCTAGGTCAAAAGTTTATTTTGTTATTATTTTCTTAAGGGTAATAACATGGGGATTTTTTTTCTTTTAATATTTATAATCTACTATTATTATAATCATAGGTTAACCATAAATTTAGATACATAGTACTTATTGTAACATTGCCGCAAATATTTACATTCATAATGAACGATTTTTATCCCATAAAAAAAATTTTACTCCTAAAAATTATGCGAAGACTTATTTTTTTCAAAAAAAAGAAAGGCCAGTACTTATCATTAAACTACTAGTTAGCGCTTATAACAGTTGAATTTTTAGATTTTTAAGTTTTCACAAATAAAAATACAATTTATCTGTTTATTATATATGGATCCTTAATTTCTATTAAAATGACTGATTGTAATTATATATAAGCTATATGCATGAATTTAGCAGGAATTGTTTACACGAAATTCAGCCTTTGTATTGTAAATTATAACACACAAAGTTGAAAAATATTCATAGTCTGCATTTTTTATGTTATAAATCTTGTATATAAATGACCTTATTAGTATTATATGATCATGAGTCTTCTCTATATATGCAAAAACTAGCTTAATACAATAACGTCAAAACTATCTTTAGTACTAAAGAATCGTTATTTAATTTAGTGATACTCATTTCTTTTCTTCATGGATTAAGGATTCAATCTTCTCATATGCTCGTGAAAGTAAATTTTTTTTAGTGATATCAATGATATTAATATTCTAATTTTTGTCTTATAACGTATTGATTCAACTTCATTTGCAGGTCTAATATTGATATCAAAAAATATATATTTTTAGATGTTTAACTAATATATAATATAAGATTTTCTTTTTAAAAAATAACCATTTTTATCATATAATTTGATTTGGTAGTACTCCATCCTTTATCTTAACCCTGAGATTAAGGATTTTATTTTCTTATATGTTTAACCGCTCCTCTTTATACAGGAATAAAGGTTCGAACTACACTTCTAAGCAAGGTTCTACACTACACTTCAATTGACTTGATCACATACAAATTTTGATAGACCCTTAATTATAATCTAAACACCAAAAATAAAAAGAGAGAGGGATTTGGACTGAACTGTCTAACTCTAGCTAACAGTTAAAAAAAGCAAACAAATAAACTAAGGTATACTCTCATGCTTGTCTGTGTGTGCAATAGGATCATCATCATCTGAGAAGCCAACAAGTCCTAGGAATGCTCATTTTCGTCCCTTTTTTCTTCTCGGGTTTGTCAAATTTTATTTCATCTTTTTCTTATTTCAGTACAGTTTCAAAACCCTAAGTAGGGTTTGATTTGAATTGGAACTCCCAACACAACTCTCTATACTGTTTGGGATTCAAACCCTTTGCTTTGACTTGGACCTTTCTTTGATCAGCATGCTAACCCTTTGCTTTCAACTAAATAAGGTACATATAAAGTTAAAAATAAGGTTTTATTAAGGTTATTAATAACTGCTTTTTGATAGTCTCTTGCTTTTTAAGAGTATACCTAGCACCCATTTAATATTATAAATTTAATCTAATGGAATCCCACATTACAGAAAGTATTAGATACATTTTAAAATAAGTGGAAGATATTAAGGTATTAGATAAAAAAAAAAGGGAAAAAACAGTTATTAACCTGTTTTGTATAATATTGATAACTCAAATCTCATTTTTTTTAAAATAGTATAATCATAAAATTTGTAAAATTTTTACTTTCGCAATTAAAATTTAAAATAAATATAAGGACCTAAAAATAATTTACAAACCACTCACTACAGATTGGGGTTAAAAAAAAATTACCAACCATTCAATACAGACTCGGGCTAAAATTTCTGGCACCGTTGAGCATTGTTGTTTTACCTAATATTACAGCCGTAGAATTAGACATTTATGCAGCTACTTGCATATATTAGTTGAATGTAGCCATTTATGTTTAATATTCCATTCATTCAATTAATCTATTGTAATTTTAAATTCTTTTATTATAATATAACTTAATAAAAATATCAAAAGAAAATAAAATTATAATAAAATACTTACGAATTGTAATTAAAAAATTAAAAATTACAATAGACGAATTGAAATAACCGTACCTACGATTGAATACACAATATTCCACGTATCTATATCTATTTTAAAGTTTTGAATTAAAAAGAAAGATTGCAAATACCATGGCATAATCAAAAATATATATATGGGGAATGATGGATTCCCCCCTAAAAAGTAAACAAATGGTGGCATTTGTTTACTTTTTAGAGGGGAATTTGGGATTCCCCATATATATATATAGTATTTTAGTTCCAACATCTGCATTTTGTAAATGCAAATCAAAGTATGATTGTTAACAATTCTGTGTTAAATCACTGCAATTTGTTGATAAATATCATTAATGTAAGTATATCTTCTGTATTTTCGTTAGATCCTTGCATCAAACAAGCTGCTTCATGGAAATTCTTTTAATTATGCGCATAGAAATTACAATGCCCAAAACACTAACCACTGCATCAAACTGTTGGATTAAGATTCCACCTTATGTGTGAATCTAATTTAATAAAAAATATAAACTTTTATCTTAGAAAATTTTTTATTTAAAATAAAAGGAAGTTAAATTCTACGTAAAAAAAAAATTTCATGTCAAATTAAGATAAGAAAATGGTTATATAAAAAATAATTTTCTCTAATTTTTAGAATATTCACATTTAAAAAGAAATAGAGAGTGTAATAATGGTGAGAAAAAGAGAGACGAGGTCGTAGCATGGACAATTAAGTAAATATTTTCCCTTATTTTTTTATTAAGTTCACTTAATAAGATCCTTTATTTTTCTTGTAAAATGTCAATAATATTGTTCTTGAGAGTTGTTGCCTTTAATGGTACCTAAAAAATTGATTGTAATTTTATTATGTGACATAATGAAAATTATTAAACTAGATTCCGTAGTTTGTTTTTCACATAAAATTCTCTTTTATTATAATTTTAATTTTCCTATTTTTTTTATACACAATCCTATTTTAATCAAACAAAGAGAGAAAAAGAATTGTTCTATGTGTTAATTTCGTAATTTTGCCCAACATAAACAAGCTGCTTCTCGAAAGTGCTTCTAAGTATATGCATAAAAATTACAATGGTCAAAACTCTCGGACATAGAATCGTAAGACAAGCTAGCTGCTTCTGGGAAGTGCTTTTAAGTATATGCATACAAACTGCAATCAACACGAAAAGCTAAGAATTCGAACAATCTGCTTCTTGGAAGTGCTTTCAACTACATGCATACTACATCCAATGGGTAAAATAAGGTTAATGGGTTGAGCCGGAAGCACGGGCTTCTTTATGATGGGCTTTTTTTACTGTTTATTTAATTTGTCTAATATTTAACTTCACTATATATACTGTTATAATTCATTCACCAAAATATATTAAATTTAATTTTTTAAAATAGAAGTTAATTTAAAATTAATAATAAAAAAATTTGAGAGTTGTATGACAATTTATGTGCAATCGTTGTACGGAGAAGATTAAGGTATTTTTTTACATTTTATATTAATGTTTAGACACTTTAAGGACCGAGATTAAAATTTAGATATAAATTAACTATGGTACATTAATTATGTATTAACTTATATTCTAAATTTAATTTTAACCATTGAAAGTGCTGAATCTAAATATTAATACAAATATTAAAAAAATTAAAAATTGTTCAACTTTGCCCATTATTATTTATTTGTAAATACAAAACTTATGAGAATTCTATAACTAACATAACAATCATACATATTTGATGCCTCTAACATACAAACATGTATGATGGAAATCAATAATAGCTTTTTCTTATTATTATTAATTCTCATTAGTAATCCATTTTCAACTTTTTTATTCTACTTCCTTCTTTGAAGGGCTTTTTATTCTCTTAAATTCATACACATAATATTCTATTATTGAAATGTTGAAGAAAATTAAATAACATTATATCATCCTTAATTCTATCATCAAATTGTTGATGTTTGGTGTTATTATACGGTAATATTTTTATGTTTATGAATTATATATAGATGATATTATTTTTATTTAATTAATATATATCTTATATCATTTGCTATTTTTAATTAAGGTAATAACATTTCACTATCTTTTTGGATTTTTGTAATTATGTGACCTATCTGTTTATTTGTTTTCTTATGTTGTTGCTTGTGTCTTCTTTGGCATAGAAGGATGGCTGAGGGAAATTATCAAGACATTACCTCAAGTTTTGGTAAATATAAATATTTTTATGAAGATTATATAACTATCAAAATGATCCCATTTATCAACATAAATATGCACATCCAATAAGATATCAGACAAATCCCATCTCAAAATAAAACTTCTCATAAATTATTCTTAAAATTCATGTGAACCAATTACTAAAATGACTTCAGCCCCTACTGAAAAATCAGCCAAGCACTCCAAACAATAGTTTTTCATGTGAGAAATGACATAAAACTATCCCTCTTATACTCAATTGTTTTAAGAATTTGTAAAATATATCTTACTGTAAAAAAATATTTTATTTTAAAATAAAAATTAAGGAAATTTAAAACATAAATTACTTCTTAATAATTCTAGAACTAAAAAAATTAAATAATCAATATTTTTATATTGATTAGTGTTTTTTTAAATTATTTCTTTACTTTTTTCCTTGTTAAATTTTTTAAACTAAAAATCTCTTTAATCTTTTATATTTTAAAATTTTTATTGTATCATTTAAGTTTACACAAAAAAATCATATATAAATTTCTTAATCTAAAATTTATTTGGTTAAAAATATAGAATGATAATTAAAAAACATTGCGGGCTAATTTAAGTAACTAAATCAATAGTAAAAAAACATAATTTTTTTTTAAAAATCACAAAAAAAATATGTTTTTAATAATTATTAATAATTTTTATGAATTTTATGTAAAAATATTTTTTTATATAATGTTGTTGTTGTTATTTTTGTCATTGTTATTATTATTATTATTATTATTATTATTATTATTATTATTATTATTATTATAAGTGTATTCTCCTCTCAACAAATGTTGTAGCTCCGTCAAAGTTATTAACCGTATACAAAAGTTATAAATTATATTAGTTATGTTTATTATTTGTGTTATTACTAATGATAATGCTTACGTAAATTGTTGTGATGATACTTTCCTTACGAAATTTTACTATAAATGATAGTGATTATCAGTGGTGTCTGCTAATATCATGCAAAATGAATTTATATATGTGGATAGTATTATTCATTGATATTACCTTATTATCGGTGACGTAATTAATAATATTATGATGTTGAAGTATTGGTGATTGATCAATATCAGATTATTAGTGTGGAAGCAAGCATCAAAAGATTACTTGGTTTCAAGAATTTGTTAAATGAAAGTTGTAACAAGGTAGTTTTGTAATTCTTTAAGAATGAGAAGTTGTTATAAACGTTGGTGTGTAACTATTGTTTTGTAAGAGCTGCTAGAAATTCAGAAAAATACAGAGAGCAAGAAATTAATAAAAAAAAGAGGGCTTTCTTTGAGTTTTGGGGGCTGAGTTTTCTTGCTCACATTCTTTTTCTTTTCTGTTCCATTCTCGTGTGTGTTGTGATTAAGAAGAGTTGTGTTGTGATTAAGAAGAGTAGCTCTGGTTTTTTACTATTGTTTTTGATTCTACTGCAGTCATTTTCTTTGTTTCTTGGTTTGGAGGTTGAAGGAGACAATATAACAGGTGGTATCAGAGCAGTCATTTTCTTTGTTTCTTGGTCTGGAGGTTGAAGGAGACAACATAACAGGTGGTATCAGAGCCCAGTGGATCAAGGAAGGATTGATTGCAGGTTATTGAACACAGAAGCAAAGGAAACTTTCTGGAAGTTTAGTGTAGAAAAGTTCACTGGTGACAATGATTTTTCCTTGTGGAAGATGAAGATAAGAGCTTTTCTTGAACATGAAGCGCTTGATTATGCATTGGAAGAGGAAATAGTTCAGGTGGAAGGAAAAGATTTTACTGAGTTTGAATTGAAGGAGATCCAAAGGAAGGCTAAAAGTGCATTGGTGCTCTCTCAGACAAAGTACTTCGGGAAGTTAACAAGGAAACAGGAAACTACTGCAAAAGGGATATGGAAAAAACTAGAAGAACGTTATCAACAGAAGTCCATAGCTAGGAGGCTTTATCTAAAAAAACAGATGTATGCTTTCTACCTTGAGGAGGAAGGCTCGATTGAGAAACAATTGGACAAATTCAACAAGCTAATGTTGGATCTTGAGATTGTAGATGTTAAAGTGGAAGATGAAGATCAAGCCTTGATTGTCTTGACATCCTTACCACCTTCTTTTGAACATTGTATAGATACTTTGTTGTATGGAAGAACTTCTGTATCCATGATTGATGTAAAGAATCCTTTGTGTTCAAAGGAGTTAAATAAAAAGAATCAACATAAGGAAGGAAATGCTGGTGAGAGTCTGAATATTAGAGGAAGGGTAGAAAAGAGAGAAGCAAAGGGCAGAAGGGAATATTGATCAAAATCCAGGAACAAAGTTTTGAAATGTTTTCAATGCCATAAGGAGGGACATTTCAAGCGTGATTTCCCTGAAAGGAAGCAACATAAAGAGCTGGTTCGATTGGAAAGAAAGAAGACTCAGCCATGGTAATTGAAGCAAATTACCAAGAAGCATTCCTCTTGATGGCCACTCAAGATGTAAATTCCACTCAAGAAGCAAAGTCTGAAGCAAGAGACTGGATCTTGGACTCAGGATGTACTTTTTATATGTGTCCAAGTAAGTCTCTTTTCTCAAATCTTGTTCTTGAAGATTGTGGAAAGGTAATGCTTGGAAATAATATGACTTATGATGTGAAGGGGATTGGAACTGTCAAATTGAAAATAACCAGTGATGCTTTAATAGAATTGCAAAATGTTAGATTGGTTCCAAGTTTAAAAAGGAATTTTGTATCTCTTGGAATGTTGGAAGCTGTAGGTTGCACCTTTAAAGCAGAGAATGATGTTTTAAAAGTATGCAAAGGTGCCTTAGTATTAATGAAAGCTAAAAGAAGGAACGATCTTTATGTCTTGGAAGGTGAGGTTATAACAGGTGATGTGAGTGCTACATCTGCTAAAGATGATGAATTGATGCTTTGGCATTGAAGGTTGGGACATTTGGATGAGAAAAGACTGATTGAACTAGTTAAATAGAACGCTTTGAAGGGCATAATAGGTGGAAGGCTGAAATTCTATGAATTTTGTGTATTAAGAAAACATCATAGAACCAAATTCAGCAAAGGGAAGCATGTTTCTAATTCAGTTTTGGAGTATATACATGCTGACCTTTAGGGACCTACACAGACTTCATCTTTTGGAGGTACTAGGTACTTTCTCTCCTTGATCAATGATCACTCCAGAAAAGTGTGGATATGCACTTTGAAAACTAAAGATCAAGTGCTAGAAAGATTCAAAGAATGGGTGATGTTAGTGCAAAACCAGAAGAACAAGAAGGTCAAGGTTTTTAGAACTGATAATAGCCTTGAGTTCTGTAATATTGGCTTTGATAAGTTCTATAACAAAAGTGGAATCATAAGGCACAGAACTGTGACATACACACCACAGTAGAATGGTGTTGTAGAAAGATTAAACAGGACATTGCTGGAAATGAAAGATGTATGCTTCTATGTACAGGCTTATCTAAAATATTCTAGGCTAAAGTAATGGTTAATGCTGTATATCTAAAAAATAGAAGTCCCACTT
>JAVXUL010010182.1:0-12411 GCA_035590515.1 Trichilia minutiflora | reverse complement strand
GATAATGTATTTAACAATTAAATAAAATTATCCGGACAATTTACATACATTCAATATTCATTTGCATGAAAAATAAATGAAGCAGCTAATGTATGTAAATAAAGAACAATTTTTTTATTAATAAATATAAAGTTTATACAAGATCAAAAGCCTTGAAACTGACAACACGAATGATTTCTAGGGCATATACATTAACACCATCCTCAAGGGTATTATATCTGCTACCAATTCAACTCCATTCATAATCACCGTGCAATCTCTAAATACTGTGTTTCTCAAGAATTTATAACCTAATGGGGTGTGGACCACGATCTCCTAGTCTAAGGGTGATAATTCTATATTGGCATGAGATGCAAATGTGATATTGACAAAAGATATATTAGAACCCGAATCTACTAATATATAAGCAGATTGATTGAAAATTATAACTATATCGATCACCACATCTGGGTTAGTCTGTACCTGTTCCTGGTCTGAAGCAAACACTCTGGTCTGGACCTTATCTCGAGTTCTTTGAGCATTACGAAAAGCTATAGATAAACTTCCCACTCCTGATCTTCTTCTAGCTGAAGTGCAGCCTGCTTGAATGGGGGCTACTATTGGGGTGTAGGGTACCGACTTATCTGACCACCCATCTTTGTTTTCCCAACTTAGGGCTAAACTTCTTCACATGTCTTGCTTCCCCACAATGATAACATATTGGCAACTGTTGATAAAGACCTGAGTGATATTGCCTGCAATTATTACATTGATTAATTCTCTGACCTTGCCTCAATCCTTGAGTTTGTCCTTGAACTGAGACCCAAATCTTGAGGGACTCTAACCTTGAGGAGATAATGAAGGGTTACTTATAAGATTAATAGTAGAGGCACTCTTAGATGACCTACTGTTATGACTCTTCTTAGATGAGAAACTAACTATATGCTCAAATATTTCCTCTTCTGGAATTAACTCCGCGATCTTCTTTCTCCCATTAATTTCTCAGCTCGAAGTGCCATCTGGATCATTTTCTTATACCCCTAATTTTTTGACAGTGATATCTTTTCACGTATCTCAAAATTCAAATCCTCCTCGAACTTGGTGCATAGGCGATCTTCATTAACAAATTCTGGTACAAACTCAACCAATTCTCTCAACTAGGTCTCGTATTCCATCACTGTTTTACCCATTTATTTCAGTCAAAGAAACTCTTGCTTCTTTTGATTATAATGAAATGGATTGAAGTACTAGTCGCGAAATTCTTGTACAAAAGTATCCTAGGTTAATAATGCTAAATCTCTTGCTTGTACATTCACCCACCAAGTAGCTACACTGCCTTTTAATAGTCGTACAACTACTTTCAACTTATACTTATCTTCTAACTCCATATCATTCAAATCCCCTTCCAATTTCTTAAACCATTGGCTAGCTAAGGTCATATCCGTGGTACCTTCTAATGAAACACTCCTCAACTGTCGAACTTCTTTAATCAACATAAAAAATTTTGGTGTTGACCTGGATGCTTCTACAGTTGTTGATACTGTAGTAGGCGACGGATAAGTATACGGATATAGGTATCGCATTTGACCCAATTGACCCCATGTCTGAGTGAATCCTTGGGCATTTCAATAAGTCATAAAAGTAGCCCATGCCTCAAGAGGCATAGTTGGAGGCATCCCTGTGCCTGATTGCTGGTATTGAAGTAGAGGAGGTTCGAGTTGTCCCTTAGGTTTAGGTTGAGGCACATACGATGTAGCCTTATCTTCAGAGTCGGACACGATTTCTCTTTGCGGTTTACCTTGACCTCGTTTAGGTTTTGAAGACATTATTACTACAAAAAGAGCACGGGTTTTAATTATACGTATTTAACATGGTGGTGATGTATCTTATGACTCGAATCACTTAGTCCATTGGAAAATTTTCCAAAACCAATAAAATTATATACAAAATCCCAAAAAGGCCGTTTAAAACAAATCCAAAATCATTTTAAAACCAAAAGCTTTGATACCAATAAAATTATCATGCCTCAACCCGTGGGTCTCACACGTGACGATCGCCACAGATCCCCAATATGTACTCAATAATCTTTAAATACATCTTGAGAGCCTGTAAGGCTTTTGAAAATCTTGTTTCAAAAATAGATATGCTAACACTTCCATATATTTTCATCCGAATCACCCAAAATTTTTAAAGTCTCTTAATCAAACCACAAACACTTCTAAATAATCAAAACATTTCATATATCATCCATCAAAGTAATTAAATGCATAATCAAACTAAATAGAAATAAGAATAATATAGTTTACAAATCTTTTTCTTTACAATTCGTAAATTACAAATTAACAAAATAAAATAAAATCAACAAACATTCCCAGTGGACTTCAAATTCTTCTAAGTGAGTTAGATCAGGAGTATACCTGTTGCCCTCAAAACCTAGAAGGACCACCACCCAACAGACATACTCTGAAATTTCGATTACTCTGAAACTAGAAAGTGAGGGAGGTGAATATACGAGATTATACTTAGTAAGTGAAAGAAATATACTATTACATAAATACTATTTAATATATATATGTATATATACACACATACACAAAAAAAAATTTCTTTTAAAATATAAAACTATTACTTGGAAATAATTTTAAAAACAATTTAATTTAAAATATTTAATTTAGTTTGAAAACATAAAGTCATTGGGCTGGCTTCCTTTCCTGGTGATTACCCTAGCCCTGGGCAATCCCAAGTTTATCAGTGGGTTTTGTATGTAAGTTAAAATAACGAAGCTTTATAAAAATTTATTATAAAATGTAAATAATAAAAGTATGCATGTTGTTATTCAGAAAATAGGCCCACCACTGATGTTGGCTTAAGTAACCACGTGGTGACATCCGTAACTAACCCGACGAGACTTACAGGTGGTCAAATCACATCTCAACATAACATTATTATAACACCTTATTCAACCCTCACCTGTGAACATTCACTCACCTAGAAGGCTTCTCTCCAGGTCGTTTTAGGCTACCACCCTGTAGTTACAGTAAATAATCCCAGCCCCCATGACCGTTATCACCAATATGAATACACATATCCACATTTTCATACAAGTCCAATGATCTATAATAAAACATGAGTATGAGCATTAAAATATCCATTAACATAAAACAACGTGGCCTCCTGGCCCTTTCTCAACACAAATACATTTCATTCAAATTATATGCATATACATAAACAAGTATATAAAACAAAAGCATAAAACATATGAAAGGAAATTTATAAAACATTTACAAATAATTAAGAATATCCAAAATTTGTATTAAAGCGATTAAAATATAAAAATATTCACTAACAGTCTAGGGAGGGTATACACTCCTTAATTCTTCTCATTTCTTGACACTTCACGTGGGTTCCTTGCTTGCATATCGTCGCCTAAAGACATGTACATCAAAATCATATCAATACACGTTTCTAAACCAAAAGTGACACTTGTATGCATGAATGCATTCTAATTCTGGTTTTTAACTTCGTTTAATACGCGAAATTGGCTAAAATCTTTGATACTCATCCGATTATCCATTTTTATTTACTATAAGCCTACATTTAAGTTAAACTAATGCATTTTAACTCGGTTTTACTATATCAATGAGTAGATTCCACTTTTTTATCAGAACAATAACTTAAGCACTGTTTTTACCCATTTATATTTTTTTGAATTCGTGCTTTTAGCAACCTAATGGCTTACCCGACTTCTCTATAACTTAACTAATGCGTAATAACCTAAACTCATGCGATAAATCTAATAAAAACCCAAGATGAACAGTAAAATTTATTTTTTTAAAATTCGATAAAATACAAAATGAAAGCTAGAGATAAGTTAGAAACGATGTCACTAACCTCATAGTACCATTGGTTTACTTTAATTTTGCCTAAAACTCGAGAAACCCTAAATGGAACCCCAAAACCCCTAGCTTCCCTTTTATATTTTCTCTACTTCTTTCATTAAATTGAAGCCAGTAGAGTGTTTGGAATGGGAATGTAGTAGAAAATCAAAGAGAAATTAAAAAAATGCGAAAATGGCCATTATCACCAATATGCATACATATATCCACATATTCACACAAGTCCACTAGATCCACAATAAAACATAAGAACGAGCATTAAAATATCCATTAACATAAAACAACGTGGCCTCCTAGGCCTTTCTCAACACAAATACATTTCATTCAAATTATATGCATATACACAGACAAGTATATAAAACAAAAGCATAAAACATATGAAAAGGACTTTATAAAACTTTTACAAATAATTAAGAATATCCAAAATTTGTATTAAAGTGATAAAAATATAAAAATATTCACTAACAATCTAAGGAGAGTATCACTCCCTAATTCTCCTCGTTTCTTTGTACTTCATATGGATTCCTCGCTTGCGTATCATCGTCTAAAGACTTGTACATCAAAACCATATCAATACATGTTTCTAAGCCATAAGTGGCACTTATATGCAGGAAATGCATTTTAATTTAGGTTTTTAACTTCGTCTAATACGCGAAATTAGCTAAAATCTTTGATACTCATCAAATTATCCATTTTTATTTACTATGAGCTTACATTTGAGTTAAACTAATGCATTTTAACTTAGTTTTACTATATCAATGAGTGAACCCCACTTTCTCATCAGAATAGTAACTCAAACACTATTCTTACCTATTCATACTTTTTTGAATTCACATTTTTAGCAACCTAATGATTTACCCGACTTCTCTATAACTTAACTAATGCGTAGTAACTTAAACTAATGTGATAAATCTAGTAAAAATCCTAGGATGAACAGTAAAATTTATTTTTTAAAAATTCGATAAAATATAAAATGAAAGCTAGAGATAAGTTAGAAACAATGTCACTAACGTTATAGTACTATTGGTTTACTTCAATTTCGCCTAAAACTCGAGAAACCCTAAATGGAAACCCCCAAAACCCCTAGCTTCCCTTTTATATTTTCTCTACTTCTTTTGTTAAATTGAAGCCAGTAGAGTGTTTGGAATGGGAATGTGGTAGAAAATCAAAGAGAAAATAAAAAAATGCGAAAATGGTCATTATCACCAATATGCATACACATATCCACATATTCACACAAGTCCACTAGATCCACAATAAAACATAAGTACGAGCATTAAAATATCCATTAACATAAAACAACGTGGCCTCCTAGGCCTTTCTCAACACAAATACATTTCATTCAAATTATATGTATATACATAAACAAGTATATAAAACAAAAGCATAAAACATATGAAAAGAACTTTGTAAAGCATTTACAAATAATTAAGAATATAATATCCCAGTCCAATGAGGGCGGGAAGTGGGGCTAGGGCCAAGGGAGCCTGAGCAAGGAGCGACTTTTGGCAGGCTTCTAGGATGACAGGGATGAACCGAATCCTACATCGAAATAGGAGAGAAAGTTTTTAGGCTATATACGTAGAGTTAGAACCAAGTTGTCAACAAGGCCTTTTGGGATGGATGATGGTTTAACTCTAAGAACTACGTAGTTAAGCGTGCTTGGACGAGAGCCGTACCAAGATGGGTGACCTCTTGAGAAGTCCTCAAAATAACCCATTATCAAGAACAAAACCGTGAGGTTCCAAGGGTTGGACCAAAGCGGACAATATTATTAACAGATTTGGACCTGGTGTTACAATTGGTATCAGAGCCAACTCTCCTCCAATATGGTGGTGGTGGTTCGAGGACAACTAGACGAAAGCTAATGGGCCTGTAATATCTCGATCCAATGAGGGCGAGAAGTGGCATTGGGACCGAGAGAGTCTGAGTAAGGAGTAACTTCTGATAGGCTTCTAAGATGGTAAGGATGAATTGAATTCCATATCGGAATGAGAGAGAAAGTTACTGGGCTATATATGTAGAGTTAGAACCAAGCTGTCAACAAGACCTTTTGGGATGGGTGGTGGTTTAACTCCAAGAACTACACAATTAAGCATGCTTGGATGAGAGCAGGTTCAAGATGGATGACATTTTGGAAAGTCCTTGAAATAATCCATTATCAAGAACAAAATCGTGAGGCTCCAAGGGTTGGGTCAAAGCGGACAATATTGTTGACAGACTTGGACCAGGTGTTACAAAGAATATCCAAAATTTATAATAAAGCAATAAAATATAAAAATATTCACTAATAGTCTAGGAAGGGTATACACTCCCTAATCTCCTTGTTTCTCTGCACTTCATGTGAATTCTTCGCTTGCGTATCATCGCCTAAAGACATGTACATCAAAACCATATTAATACACATTTCTAAACCATAAGTGACACTTGTATGTATGAAATGCATTCTAATTCGGGTTTTTAACTTCGTCTAATACGAGAAAATAGCTAAAATCTTTGATACTCATCCGATTATCCATTTTTATTTACTATAAGCCTACATTTGAGTTAAACTAATGCATTTTAACTCAGTTTTACTATATCAATGAGTGGACCCCACTTTCTTATCAGAACAGTAACTCGAATACTATTTTTACCTATTCATATTTTTTTGAATTCATGTTTTTAGCAACCTAATGATTTACCCAACTTCTCTATAACTTAACTAATGCGTAATAACCTAAATTCATGCAATAAATCTAGTGAAAACCCCACGGATAAACAGTAAAATCTATTTTTTAAAAATTCAATAAAATGTGAAATAAAAGCTAGATATAGGTTAGAAATGATGTCACTAACCTTGTAGTACCATTGGTTTACTTCAGTTTAGCATAAAACTCGAGAAACCCCAAACCCTAGCTTCCCTTTTGCATTTTTCTGCGCTTCTTTCATCAAATTAAAGTTATAAAGTGTTTGGAATGGGGACTGTGGTAGAAAATCAAAGAGAAATTGAAGAAATGCAAAAATGGTATGGAGGATGGAGGAGAGCAGAAGCATGAGAGGAGAGAAAAAGGAGAAGGGAGGAGAAAAAGAACAAAAACTATGAAAATGAAGGGGGTTGGCCTCTATTTATAGAAAAATGGTGAAATTATCATTTGCCTAAAAAAGTAGAGAAGAAACTTTTAGATGAGGGCAAAACTATCATTTTACAACTGTTCGATCGAATGAATCGAGGGTTTGTTTGAATGAACTGTAGACTTTGATTGAATGAACTAAGGTTCGTTCGAATGAGTCCTTTGACATTTTAAAAGTTAGAGAGCTTCCATTTTTGTCGTTCGAATGAATCTCAGCTCGTTTGAGCGAATGAACCACTTCAGTCGAACGAATTACCTTTCGTTCGAACAAATCTGAGGTAAAACATTTTTCAGGGTGTCCTCAAAATATTCAGTCAAACGAATTACCCTATTCGATCGATCGAACTAGCTAAAATAGTAAATTTCATTTAAATCCTCTCTAAATTTAAAAAACGTCATTGGAGTCCCTGTGTTTACGACATCAAAACTCAACCTTAACCAACTTAAATCCTCAAAATAATTATAGAGCTGCAATGTCCTGTCAATTATCTACATGATGGACATAATTATATGTATAAAATGTTAAAAATTACTATATTGCCCTTAGAACTTAGACACGGGGCTCGCACGTATAGATCAATTAAATTTTAATTATCTATTAAGTGTTTTATTTTATAATTTGTTAATTTAATATTTTTAAATTTTAATTAATATATAATATTTCATGCTTTCATCTATATATAATAATATTTATAAATTAAAATATATTGTATAGCTATTTTAATATTTAATTTTATTTAAAAAAATTTCAAATTTTTTAGGTCGACCAGTAGAACCTACATATAGGCCAGCCCTGACTTGAATGGGCTGCGCTCAATATGCCTTGGTAGGCTTTATTTTTTTTGCATTTGAGCCGACCCGACATACGAACAAGATTGGATTGAAACCCAATCTTAAGTCTTAGTGAATGTAAGAATTACTCTAAGCCTAAATTGATCTTGATCATCTTAAGTGACTTGATTGATTGAAATATATTATATACAAAATAATCTTTTTTTGAAAGATTGAACAAATATTTCATTCAATCAACAATCCTAATACCAAAATAGATCTATAATTTTAGGGCCAAATTTTAGGGATGAGGGTTAAAAATAAGTACCTATTGCATTAATGTAATAAAATATATATAGAACATGCATGTTTTTATTACATGTTATACAATATACATATGAGGAAGAGCATATTGAGGATAAATACTAAGTATTCTCCTTATTAACATCCCCCCTATAAGATGTTACTCTCATCGAAAACAAAAATGTTGGATTCGAAGAGTAGAAATTGCTAACGAGACAATGGCTTAGTGACCACATCATTAAGCTGATCAATAGAAGCAACATGAGAGACGTGAAGTAGACCACGTTGAGCAAAGTCTCGAACAAAGTGAATATCAATCTCAATGTGCTTTATATGGGAATGATACACTAGATTAAAATATGAACAATTGGTGCCAATATTATCACAACATACAACAAAAGTCTGAGAGAGAGGAATCAACATCTTATAAAGTAATTATAGAAACCAGGGTATCTCTATAGCAGTTAAAGCAACAATACGATACTCTATTTCAGTAAAGGGATGAGCAATTAAACGTTATTTCTTTGAACTTTAGGAAGTAGGACTTTTGGCAAGGAAGATAATGTATGTACTAGTAGAGGAACAGTTCTCTTTATTACCTACCCGATCAGTTTTCAAGAATGTATAAAGCATAAGAATGGAGTTGCGATAAAGAAAAAGACCATGAGAGTTGCGATAAAGAAAAAGACCATGTGAAATAATGCCTTTTAGATATGAAGCACCTTTTTGACAATAACCTAATGATTTTTTATTAGTTTGTGCATGAATTATGAAAGATGGTTTAGCACAAAAACAACATTTAGTTAAGTAAAGCAAGATGTTGAAAATAACCCACAACTTGGTAATAGGTAGCAGCATCGTTGAAGGAAAGACTATAAGTTAAGGAGAAGGATACGCTGGACAAAAGCAAAGTATAGTGATGTAGAGGAAACATGTTTAAAATAAAAAATTGATTAAACATTCATATCTCAAATTTAGAATCCTCTAAGAAAGCTAGAAACCTTAAAATTTGAGAAAAAATTTAAATTAATTAAGCTAAAAGGTACAAACTCTAAGATTTGAACCCCTTTTATACTAATAAGATAGGATTAAGCTCAATTACTGTAATGTCTGTCAAGTATAAATAAATAATTATAAAAATAAAGTAATAAAGGGTAAAATTATAAAAATAAATGCCGATTCGATCAAATGAAGGATTATATTCATTCGACTAAATTGTAAAGCCTTCTCTAAAAATTTTCCTTGGATAATTCATTCAAACAAATTGAAAAATTCGTTTGATCGAAATCTTTAGGGCTCTTTAGAAAAAAACTCAATATGATTCGATCTTGATTTGTTCAATCGAATGTTTTAGTCCTCTTTGCTTTTTACTTTTAACTATGTTTTACTACTTCTTATAATTGTTATTGCTACTTTTTGTTGCTTCCTACAATGATGGGATGTCCATATTGTTAGGAAATTAAATGTATACAAGCGCAGTGAAAACAAAAATTTTTTGATTTCCTGCTAAGGATTCATGCGATAAACCAAGTGTCTCATTAAACTGAGTTCAAAAACTCGTACCTTTTACGAATCAGAAGTGTAAATCTTCAAACTTGCACCTCTGTAGTATCCGGATGAACAAGATGAATCAAAATTTCGAGTGCTAGCTTTTAATCATGTTTCTCTATATTTTTGTTTCTATTGTGTTTTTTCTTCCCTAAAGAAAACGCAAAGAATAAACCCTAGGCACTTATGTTTACAATGTAATAAAAGGTTCTTTTTTATATTGTGTTTTAAGGGTAGGATTTAACGACAAAATAAGTCTAATATTCGTGTTGGGCGTGATCTTACTCTCAAGGCCTAATTTATTTAATAAAGTTTCAACCAATATCCTTAGTCTAACTTTATTAAATAGATCTATCAAAACCTTAATCAACACAAAGTTTTCACAAACTAAGATAAATTCATCTCATGAATTTATACTTTTTATTTTTTTGTTCTAGTGTGCGAGATCTAATAGATTCTCATTGTCACACTCCCAACCATGGGATCCACATATGACAATCGTCACAGATTCTTAATAGGCATTCCTTAGGTCTAGAACGCCTACTAAGAACCTATAAGATTAAGTTCATAAAACAAACAAACAAATATTTTCAATATTTTTTCTCTAATCTTCCTAAACTACGTATAAATCAAAAGCAATCTCAAGCACTTCTAGAATTTTGTCATCAAATTCATCACAAATAAAATCATGTAGAGTCATATCAAAATACATTGTCATATCAAAAATATCATATTAATCAATTATAAAAGTGACCCTATTTCAAAGTAATAAAGTAATTCTATTACAAAGATAAATATTAAAAATTATATCAAGTTTTGTGTTCTTGAAAACAAAGAATACCATAAATATTATAAAACACTCCTAATGGATTCAAATATAGGAAGTGTGACTCGAGTATAGAGATGATACCTGAAATCACCACTTTGAAAACTACCACCACTCTTCTAAGTTCTCAACTATACTCTACGATTGTCTGTGAGTGGGGAAAAAAGGTTCTATCCAAGTCTCATATCTTTCTTATGGATCTCAAACTTCTTCGAGTTTTATTTATCTCTTATTAGTCTTTCTCAAGAATAATTCTCTTACTAAAAAGATAACATTTTGAGCAATGAACACTTTCTACTTAATTGGATTATAAAAATAATATCCCTTGGTTTCTTTAGGATACCTTATAAAGAAACGCTTATCAGATTTGGGTTTAAGTTTTTAGAATTTTGACATCTAATGTAAGTTTTACAACCTCAAATCTTCATGAAAGACATACTAGGACGTTTACCGATCCATATCTTATATGGTGTCTTTTGTATAGATTTAGATGGAGCACGATTCAGTGTGAAAGTAGCTATTTCTAAAGCATATCCCCAAAAGAAAATTGAAAGATCTGTGTGACTTATCATAGATTGAATCATATCTAATAAGTTTTGATTTTTCTCTCAGATACACCATTCTATTGTGGCGTAACATGAGGAGTAAGTTGTGAAACTATTCTACAATCTTTTAGATGGTCATTAAAATCTTGTCTTAAGTATTCACCTCCTCGATCTGATCGAAGTATCTTAATACTTTTGTTAAATTGATTTTATACTTCATTATTAAATTCTTTAAACTTTTCAAGTGATTTTGACTTATTTTTCATAAGATACACATATCTATATCTACTAAAGTTATCAATAAATGTGATGAAGTATTGAAATCCACCACTAGCTTCTGTGTTGAAAGGTCCACATACATCACTATGCATAAGACCTAGTAAATCATTTGCCCTTTCACCATATCTAGTGAATAGAGCCTTAGTCATCCTGACCTGGTCATTAAATTCATATACGTCATAAAATTCAAAATCAAATGAATCTAAGAATTTATCTTTATGGAGCTTGAAAATATGATTCTCATTTATATAGTCTAAATGACAGTACTAGAGATATGTAGGCTTTAGATCATTCGATTTAATCCTATTTGTATTTATGTTACAAACTGACATATCAAGATTTAGAATATAGAGTCCATTAATCATATGTGCTTTACCATAAAATCTATCATTTAAATAAATAGAACAATATTTATTCTTTGTTATAAAAGAATAACTAATATTGTCCAAACAAGAGATTGAAATAATGTTTTTGGTTAATGAAGGCACATAATAGCAATCCTCTAATTCTAAAACAAGCCTTGTAGGCAAAGCTAAAATATATGTTCCTACAGCTAATGCAGCAACTCTTGCTCCATTTCTAACTTGTAGTTTTACTTCGCCCTTTGCCAAGATTCTACTCTTTTTAAGGTTTTTCACGTTAAGACAAATATGAGAATCACATCCAGCATCTAATACCCATGATGTAAAAGCAGATAAATTGACTTCGATAACATAAATATCCAAAATAGAAGTCTCATTTTTCTTCTTCTTTAGATCTTCTAAATAAACTTTGCAATTTTGTTTTTAATGTTGTTAGGTCTCACCATAATGGAAACATATCCCTTCTTTAGGTACTTTACTTTTAGGTTTTGATGCAGATGTATCGGGCTTTGACTTGGACTTGTTCTTATTGACCTTTTCTTCTTGCCATTTGTCTTGAACTTACCCTTATTCTTTTGTACCATCAATAAGTTACTGGGCTTGAACTTCTTCATATTTGCCTCAGCAGTTCGTAATATGTTGAGTAACTCAGGAAGAGTTTTATCATTTTCATTTATGTTATAATTTATGACTAATTGATGATCTCAATTAGATTATGTACCCAAGTATAGGTAGTCTTATTATAGTATAGTCCGGTGAGTCCAAGTGTCGTATCCACAGGGAGTGTTT
>JAVXUL010010171.1:0-12412 GCA_035590515.1 Trichilia minutiflora | reverse complement strand
TATAAATCATACATGTATGCCAAAGCATTTCAAATCTATCACAAAGCCATATGAAAATATAATAATAGAAGCATTTTCACATGAACTACAGTATTAGGCATAATCATTTGTAAACTATTTGCATATCATTAAAATCATAAAAGTAAGTTTGAAGTAAAATAACAAAAGCAGGAAATAGTCCACTCACAGTTTAGGGAGGGTACACACTCCTTAGTTTCCCTCGTTTCTCGGTGTGTCATGCGGATATCTTACTTGCGTATCGTCGCCTAAACATAAGTATTCAAAACGGCATTAATATACATTCAAGTATATGCAAAAAACTCGAATGCGTGCAATGCATGCAAACCCAAATTTCCTAATCTCAGACAAATATACGAAACTGGCTTAAACCCCCGTTATCCATCTAATTATCGATATATTTATATCATGAACTCACATTATAGTCATACCAGCATAATCTGGCTCGATTTCACCATTTAAACCTACGGACCCATATGCCCATTAAAATAGTAACTCTGATTACTATTCACATCCACCCAAATTTTTCGAATTTGCTTTTCTAACTTTCTACGACTTGTTGCGTTAATTTATACTCTAATTGACATGTAAAAAACTACTAAACACATTTTGAATCTATTGGAATCTACTCGAATGAACAGTAAAACCCATACGAATCAAAGTTGCTGAAATGCGAAAATAAATACGTAGACGAATTAGAAATGAAGCTACGAACCTTGTGATATGATCGATTTTTCTTGGTTTCGCTCAGAAGTCGAAAAATCCCAATTTTCTCAAAAGAAACCCTAGATGCTCATTCGTGATTCTGCGCTCCTACCACCAAAATGGTACTCCCAGGTAGTTAAATGCGTAGAATGTAGGTGAGAGGTGAAGAGAAATTAAAGTTTGACAAAAAGTTAGGTGAGAGATAGAGAAAGCAGAGAACGTTCGTGCGTGAGGGAGAGGAAGAGAAGGAGAGAAAGAAAAGGAGAAGAAAGTGAAAAATCTGATCTCTGACCCCCTATTTATAGAAAAAATATGAAATTATCATTTTACCCTTAAGTTTTCTTAAGGAGAAACTTCTAGAAGAGGGCAATTTTTGTCATTATGAGCCGATTTGATCAAACGAATAGGAGGATTTATTCGAATGAATATGAATTCGGTAGAACGAACTGAGCTTCGATCGAACGAATCTGATACTTTCAAAGACAGAGAGCTCTCCAAATTTTCGTTCGAACGACACTATCGATTCGTTGGAACAAATTGTATATTTTCTCTCAAATCCTTTCATAACTGAAAAATATCATTGGGGTCCTAAAGTTCACACTCTCAAGCTCCCCCAGGCCAAGGTAAAACTCAATTACAATTCCAAAAACTGTACTGATAAATCATTGGTACGCATGAAGGATGCAAATACATGAATATTTATTTTTATTTTAATAATTTTTTAATTAATTATTTTAAATTCTTTTTTATAATTAATAATTTAAAATACTTTAAATTCTATTTTTTAAAATTTTATAATATTTGTGTAAGAAAATAAAAAATCAATTATAAATATACAAATACAAGTTATAATAATAAAAATTAATTAAAAATATAATATAAAAAAATTCTTATTTATAAGTATTGTATTTTTGTTATAATCCAATCCCCTGTCCCTATCTAGGAAATTATTTCTGATGGGACATACATTAGTAAGGGGAATTCCAGTTTACGAAATTTTATTAAATTTAATTTGAAATTAAATTTTCTCTTCAAATATAATTTTAAGTCGAATCAATCAACGCAAAAACATTAATTTTGGACTATGCTTTAAAAAACTATAAAAGTGGCAGACAAAAGTTTGGAGTGCATTTTCAATGAATTAAACAGAGAAAAAAAATCATAGCCGGCATCAACATGCGTATATAATTCCAAGAACCCTCGCTCAACTGTCAAACTTAATCAATACTCAAGAAAAAGAAAAAGGCTAGGAATTTGCCGTATGTTGACCGTTAAATGGATTAGTAGTCTATAAAATCCATTTAATTCAACGTAAATAAGTAATTTATTTATTTAATTTTGGATCAATTTAATTCTATTTATTTGACTTATCAATTAAATAAATTAACCTATTTAATCAGTAAGTTATTTAATTAAAAAAATAAAAAAATTATAATTTTTTTAATTTTATTAAAAAAAATTTAATATTATAATTAATAATAATAATTGATTATATTTATATATTAATAATAGAATAAATCTATTATTTATTTATTTATGTTAAGAGATTGAACTTAGTTATATTAGGATTTGAAATTGTATGTTTAATTTTTAATTATTAATAATATTTTGATTTAATTTATTAAAATTTTTATATATTAAATTATAATATAATTATTTTATATATATTTAATTTATTAATTTATTATTATTATTAATATATTATATTTATTAATTTTAATATTTTTTTAATTTAAAAAATTTTTAAATCGATACACAAAATAAATTAAGATCTATAAAATATCAATTAATATAATAAATAGATCAATCTAATTTAATTAATTTAAAATCAATTCACAAAAGACCAAAAGACCAATTCAAATCAAGTCGGATTAATCCCTCTAATCTTATGTTAAAATTACTAAGTTCTTGATGGAATCGAGCATGACAAGCCAAGAGCCAGTTACAAGTCAACGATTTAGATTATTATCATATATATCTTCATCCTCAATCAACCATTTAATAAATTTTATTTTATTTTATACTTAAAAAGGCTGTATTGTATGTAGGACATTGCCATAGGAAATTGCAAGCTGTATGTCATCCCTCATCAATCAAATTATATTGGCTTCAGAACTGCATGAGAATTATGGGCACATATTAAGATATCATATTATGATCAACAATCAGCACACTATGAACCTCAACCTCGTCCTATTCATGCAGTATGAATCTGATAAGATATTAAATGTTATAATAGGAGAAAAATATTTACTATAATTTATAGGAAAAATAACTTTGCTTACTAACATAAAAAAATGAACCTCTCTACTGAATTTTGAGTGTCTCGAGGTTTTCCTTCCAACAGTTGGTCTTGTTTGTAAAAAATAAAATTAAATAAAAAAATTAAATTTAGTTACTTTTTTTTTTTTAAATGTCTTTGAACACCAAGAATTCTCATCCCTCACCCTCCTCAAAAAATTAGACCTTGATATGGCTAAGCATCTAATGATAAAAAGAAATGAAATTGTCTCTAGTTACACAACACAAGCATTAAGCATCTAAAAATGAAAGGTACCTCTTCATTTCCAAATAAGTTTTTATACAATATCTATTGAGGTGATAAAACCATGGCAAAGCAATTTTCAACAACTGAAATAAAATACAAATATTACTAGGGTAAAACCAAGGACATTAACAGATCCAGTTGAACAATTTATACCTTAACAACATTTATCAGTAAACACAATCCCCAAACTAAAGACCATGTGTTGAACATTCCACCAGTATAATCTGGATTTAGCAATTAAAACGCAACAAACCACTTCACCAGCTTAATCAAAAATAAAATCAACAAATCCAACACTACATATCCCTAAAATTCTTTTACTTCAATCAACCACACAAAATCATCGCCAAATTCAACAAAGACTCAGTTCTTTCACCGCTACACAAAACAAAGAAAAGAATATGTAATTCACCAATTTCGGGTCGAGGGTTTGCCGAAATGCAAACTCTTTGTGGAAAATCAAAAATCAACAATGATAAACGACTTTAGGTTAGAAATAAAAGATGAATGGGAAGAAATGGTATCTGGCTCAAAGGTTGCTCAGTTATACGACTTATACCCACGAAAACAAAAAGTTAAAGTGAAAAACGAGAGCAATGTCGAAGCTGTTGTAGACTGTCGTGCTGTCGACAAACAACAGCGGTGGATGTTAAAGGAATCGAGTAAATGAAATTACCTTAATTTAATATTTAATACGTTAAAGTGATGCATAATTAAATAAAAAAAATTTTAGAGTCAATTTATGATAAGATTTTATAAATTTATTATAAAACGTTTTAATTTCTTTCGTATCGTGAATTAAATTTTTTAACTCTTTTATTTAATTAATTTTCACAAGATTAATTAAATATGTATATAAACTAATATTGACACATAACCATATAATAAAACTCTCGGATTGTAATGAAGTACAAAACTTTAAGAATGAACATTTTTCGTCATTAATTACCATTTAATTCAATTCTTTTATCACACAATACTCCAATCGAACCAGGAGTATGCTATAATCATCAAACTCTTTTAGATCCAATGTTATGTATAATAAATAACATATTATGACTCTACTGTGTGTTACCATTGAGAGCACATTTCTTAATTGCACATAATACATTACTCATGCCTAGACTTTTCTAAGTCAAATATGAATTATCACATAGAGCATTCTACCTCAAATATTAAGGTTGATGGATCATTTCTCGAACATTCACATACCTCCATGAATGTCTCATTAGACCCAATAACTATCTATCAGAGGCCTTAATTCAAAGTTATCATTAGTAGTATCAAAGTATGACAATTCACCCACAAGATAACAATGGCATTGTAAAGTCTAAGGATTACTTATTCAATTGATAAGATAAATGTTCAATTGACGATTAAGTATAATTAATATTTGAATAATTCGTGCAAGTTTGTTCAGTAAACTCATGCTTAACCAATGAGTACCTATACACTTTCTTACACAAGTAATTTATAAGATCGATTATCCTCTATCGTATAGAGCAAGGATATTATATACTAGTATTTTTGGTACTACAAAGATTCTATGACAAAGAACATTTAAGAATGATGCTATTAATACACAGTATCATAAATACGAACTTATTACAATAGTATGTATTGCATACATTCCATAGACTTTATTATGATATGTAAATCAAATATAAATATTATCATAATAAACAATAATATAAAGAAAAATACTCATTTTATCGATTAAAAGATTTTTAAAAGGTTTTTTAAATTACAATCACAGATTACATCGTGATTGGCTTTAGGGTATATATCTCTTTTAGCTTTATGGTTCTTGATCATTCAAACCATCAGTTATAACTAGCGCATAGGAAATCAGGTCAATATAAACAAATCTTGTTGAAGATTTTATCTACCTTTTCTGTCTATCTCTTGTAAGCTAATAATTTTGCAAACTACTTGATGTTTCTTCTTCTGTGTCAGCTTCAATCTTGTTTCTTATCAATGAAAGGTTATTCTACCTCAAACACAACTCTTTGCTTGTTTATAGAGTTATTTGGGATTTCAACTGATAGATGATGGTCTCCGTTCAGAATAGATTGCTCATTGAAGACAACATCTCTACTTAATATACATTTTGAGTTGTAACCATTAATACATTATAATTTATATCCTTTAACACCTTTTAGATAACTTATGAACTTTCCTTTCGCAGTCATTAGTTCTAGCTTTCCCTATTTTGTATGTGCATAAGCTTTACATCCAAAAACTCTCAAATTACTCAAATTTGGTAGCTTTCCTAACCACCTTTCCTTTGGAGTTTTCAACTTAATAGTTGTTAAATGACTCTTATTGATTATATAAGTAGTTGTCCATACTGCTACTGTCCATAGAAATTTTGGTAACTTTGCTTGAATCACTGTACATCTCACACGATCTATAATGGTTTTATTCATTCTTTTAGCTAAACCATTTGCTATGGAGTGCAACTAATAGTTCTGTTCCTTATAATCCATTGATTTTTACATCATTAATTGAATCTCGCATTGCAGAACTCTAAGCCATTACTTATCCTTAGGTTTTTCAACTTTGACCTATTTGATTCTCTATAAAGAGCTTTCATTCTTTGAACTTATCAAACACTTGATCTTTAGACTTCAAAATATACACCCATAGTTTTCTTGACCGGTCAACAATGATAGAAAGGAAATACTTTGCAACTTTTAGGATTTGGACTTGTGTTAGTCCCTGCAAATTAGCATGTACATAATCTAAGGATCCTTCTATCATATGGCTTCCTGGTTTAAACTTCAATTTAGTTACCTTTCCTAAAACACAATCCTCGTAGAATTCTAGAGCTTTTAAGGGTTTATTTCCTAACAAACCTTGTTTTCTTAGCTCTTTTAAGCCTTTCTTACTTATGCGTACTAACCTCAGATGCCATAACTTAGTTTTATTATAAGCTTCCACCTCAAGACTTGTCAAATTAATCTGAGATTTAGAGGTTTTAAGAACATATAATCCATTCTTAAGTTTTCTTTTTAATATCACCAATGATCTCTTTAAGACCTTCAAAGAACTATCCGCAATCTTCACTGTATATCCCAATTAATCCAATATACCTAGTGAGATCAAATTCTTTTTTAAGCTGGGCGCATACCTTACATTAGTCGATTCCTTAGCTACCCCATCATACATTTTAAGTTTAACAATACCTATCCCAACAACCTTACAAGATTTATTATTTTCCAAGAACACTTTGCCAACATCACAATAAGAAATTGAATCAAAAATAGTTTTATAAGGGCACATATAAAAGAAGCATCCAAAGTCTATTACCTATTCACTGTCTAAACCCTCCTTCGAGGTAATGAGAAGGCCAGTACTTTCATATCCATCATTTGATGCATCAGAAGCCATTGTTGTATCTCCCTTCTGCTTTTATTTCTCCTTTTTCTTATTTTTCTTTTTTAAACAATCTTTAATGAAATGTTCTTCTTTGAGACAAAAAAAAACACTTCCTCTTCTCATTCTTTGACTTCAATCTCGACTGATCTTTCTTTGTTTCTCTCTTTTTTCATCTCCCTCTTATAGTGAGTCCCTCACTTCCTGTTGAACTGTCATGACCATTCCTTCTCTTTTCTTTAGTGTTTAGGGCATTCTTTACATTTTTGAGAGAAATGGTTTCTTTGCCAAGGGTTATTATGCCTATGAAGTGTTCATAAGAACTTGGCAAAAAACTTAACAAAATCAGAACCAAGTCTTCGTCATGGAGTTTAGCATCAAGATTCTCAAGATCCATTGTGATCTTATTGAATTCATCAAGAAACTCTCTCAAAAAAAACCTTTTTCCATAGACATTGTATACAACCTCTTTTTTATGGGATAAATGATTATCTATAAAGTTGGACATGTATCTAGATTATAATTTCTCCCATAAACTCGAGACTGTTATGACATTCAAAGCTTGAATTTCCTTTAGCACACCATTACTATACTCTGAGCTTTTCTCATAATCTCTTCCTTGTATTCGTGAGTCTAAGATGTTGGTAACCCTTCTTCTCCTTGTAAAGCATGCTCAAGAACCTGATGAACTAGTAAAGCCCTTATTTTGATTTTTCATATATTGAAATCATTTTCACTATCAAACTTTTCAACATCAAGCTTAATTTAAGCCATTCTTGAAAAATTTGGCTTTGATACCATTTGTTACGTTTTTTCTTACACTGATTCAACAAATTACAATGTAAGAATGTATCAAAACAAACAAATCAACCTAAGATCACACAAATAGAGAAAAGAAATCAAGAAGCTATTTTATGTGGTTTGGTTCTTGATGAACCTACATCCACGGATAAACTCAATGAGTCCAATTTATTTACTAGTGATCAATCAACAATTACAAAGTAGAAAGTAACTTATTACTCTCTTATTAATTCCCCTGAAATGACCCCCCCAACCCCTCGTTCATCAGTTATATTTGATTCTGAATTTTCCAGAATAAGTTATAACAAATAGGCAATGATTTTACAATTCTGCTGTTAATGAATGAACTAAAGCATATTTTAAACTAAGAATATTTCTGTCATTTCATTATAATAATAAAAATAACAGAATTTTGAATATTGTTCTTATTCTCTATGTGCTTAAGACGTCTGCTTCCTTTTGCAACTTGATCAACCACTTCCCTTATTATTGGATCACCTTCTAACAATAACTAGATTTGTCTAATGATTTTTTTTCTTATTGTAATCTAAATTTTAATGTTAATTTATAATTTGTTTTTCAAATAAAAATATCTAAAAATCAAGACTTTTACTTTTGCATCCTTATAATTTTAAATATTAAATAAATAATAATACAATTTTTTTATAGTTATTATATATATAAGAAATTTGACTTTTAAAGACACTTTTTTGCGACATTTGTTAATCTTGTCATGATATATTATTTCCCGTGAAAAACTTCTGCAATTGTAATAAATAATTTCATCTTCATTTATATATTTTTTAATGAACAATTTGTTTTGTTTGGCCGCATACCACTTGGTCTGGAAATCTTATTTTCTACTATTATTATAATATTAGTCATAATACACTATGCTATTTTCTGGTGATAATAGCATTCACTTCCGCGATTAATTATTGTATGATGATATATACCGATTATGTGACGAAATAAGTTATGATATAATGTATGTAAAATCTGTCCCTTAGTATTATGGGCATATTAGTAAATCTCTCAACAGTATTCGTGCATGTCTTTGTGGTTAGATTATGCATGAGAGGGTATGAAACTGGATGATTATATCTTGGATAAGATTATGGTGTTGGATTTGAGTTTATGGCAAAGATCTGGATTTTTGATCCTAAAATCATCTCCAATTGAGAAAAAGTTCCTTGTCATTTTTTGTAGAGCTCAGAAAGAGCTTCGTATTAATAAATTATGGGTTTCGAGCGGATATCCGAGCTAAAAATTATGGCCATTTGAAGTTGTAGTCCTCGGAAGGAGGACCAGAAGCAAAGGTATCGATACCTTTGGTGACGGGTATCGACACCTTGAAGGCATGATGAACAGTGAACAGTACCCAACATATCGATATGTTGACAAGGAGTATCAACACATTGGTGACGGTGATGAAATCCATTTACGACAAAAGGTGTCGATACGTTGAGGAAGGTATCGACACCCTGCAGGCTTGTGAGCAGTGTTTTGGTCAAACGTATCGATACGTTGTGAGAAAAATGCCAAAGGTATCGACACGTTTTGAAACGTATCGACACCTTTGAGGATTTTATAGCATACATGCTCGGGGACAGGTTGTCTTCCCCATTTGTAATTTTTGGCTTCTCTCTCTACCAAAAATAGTAGAAAACTCTCTCAATCACCAGTGAACTGATCTCCTCCATTTGTCCATGAAACTTCGCCATTTCAGTTCTTATGAACTGAGAATTAACACCAGAACCCAGAAATACCCTGTGATCAGAGATTCACGCGACGGTTCACGAGAAATCACAAAGAATAGGTGACTATCAATAATAACAGTAAAGAGGGATTCAAGTCGATCGGGGCTCTAAGCTCGCCTACGGGTTTAGGAGCGACAGCCGAAACGAGAGGATCTCCATCGTGAGGAGGATACCGAGAGGATGGTTTCCCACCCCAGGACGGTGAGTGGACCCATTCTTTCCCTTTTGCCTCATTTATTATTATTTTTGAATGAGTATAGTGCTAGAGAATAGCATGTGAATATGTATATGTGAATGAAATGAGGAGGCGTTGGATGTATATTGAGTGATGGCCGGGTTGGCCCCTTGTTTGTGATAGAGATAGGTTTATTGTGAAAACCTATATTGCTATGAATGTGAGGTCGGAGGCCTATTATATGTTATGATATTGTGATGTGAGGTCGGAGGCCTATTGTATGTTATGATATTGTGATGTGAGGCCGGAGGCCAATGTTATACATGTATGTGAATGTGGCATCATGGTTTATGCATTATGACCGGGGTGCCATGCTAATTGTTATATTATTTTGGCCTTGTGAGCCATCAGTGATTTATGTTGTCCTGACAGGCCGATGATTTTGATTTATGATTTGGTGTGCCGTGATAATAATTATGGGTGAGGATTGGCCATACAGCTCTTAGAGAGTGGGTGGAATTCAATAGTCCCCAGAATGTGGGTTGACCATATAGTCCCGGGAGGATGGGTAGAATCCACATGTCCAGGGTAAAGCATGCTAGCCTTTTTATACTATATCAACTAGGGTTGTGGATCAGCCATACAGCTCTGAGGGGAGTGGATGGGATCCTATAGACCGAGGGGTATTATACATAGGCACACATCCCCAACCAGGGTTGCGGATCGGCCATACAGCTCAGATAGAGTGGGTGGGATCCTATAGACCGAGGGGTTATACACATTTGATGTGATATTGATTTTTCAGTAATGTATACGATGCCACATTTCACATGATTTATTGTGGTAATTAATATATTAATTTGTAAAAATTATAACTACAAACAAATAAATAAAATATATATAACACATTGAAATAATAAGAATATAAGATTATGATAATTTATATTGAATTTGTACTTTTGTAGTTGATGTTAGTTGTGAGCCCCGTGTTTAGATCCCGAGGGTATAATTGTAATTTCACACACTCCCTGTTCATTCATTTGTATCTTTTATGCATACCAATGGCTTGTTAGCACGGTTTTGGGATTATAACTGGGATTTTGTTGACTTGAAAGACCTTGAGAGTGTGGAAGCAGGGACCCTAATGATGCTTCTAGCTAAGGGAAGGATTTAGGAGAAAGTGTGCAATTCGTTTGAACGGATGGGTTAAGTCGTTAGAACAAAAATCCTGATCCCAGTTTTGTTTAAACGAATGGGCAATTTGTTCCAAACGAATAAAACATTTTGCTCGAACGAATAGAGGATCATTCAGACAAAATTTGGAGGAGCTCTCTGACTTCGGAGATGCCGAAATTCGTTCGACCAAATAGTGATTCGTTCGATTGAATTGATTGTATCGTTCGAATGAATGCTCGATCGTTCGAACAAAATTTTGGGGAGCTCTTTGACTTCGAAAGTGCTAAATTCGTTCAATCGAAGCACAATTCGTTCGATCGAATTCATATTCATTAGAATGAATCCCCTGATTCGTTCGATTGAATTAGCATAAAATAATGGTTTTGTTCCTTTCTAAAAAATTCTCCTTCATATAAATTGAGGGAAAAATGATAATTTTATCCTTTTTTTATAAATAGGGGACTGAGCCCCAAATTTCTGCCATTCTTTCCCCTTTCCTTTCCATGCTCATGTTCCCTCTTTCTCTCTAAAAGTTTTGTCATATTTTGTCCAAACTTTGATTTTTCTTTACCTGTCGACCTCACTCATCCCATCTAATTACTCGGAAGCGTCGATTTGGTAGTAGAGGCATAGAAATCGAAAAGAAGATCTAGGATTTTGGAGAGAAAGATTGGGGTTTTTTGACTTTCGAGTAAAATCGAGAAAAATCGACGCTACCATGAGGTTCGTAGCTTCATTTCTACCCTATCTACATATTTCATTTCGTATTTTATAAACTTTCATTCGTATGGGTTTTACTGTGCATTCGTATAGATTTTGGGTAGATTTATCCGTATATTTAGATTTTACACGTTATTTGAGCTGTAATGAAGTCGAGAGAGTCGTAGGAAGTTAGAAATATGAATTCAAAGATTTTGTGTAAATATAAATAGTAATTAGAGTTACTATTTTGATGGGCGTGTGGGGTCCGCAAGTAAAAATTATATAAACGAGCTAAATTACACTAGTATGACTGCAATATAAGTTCGTGGTAGAAATGTTTGGATAATTAAATGAATAACGAGGGATTTATCCGAGATTTGTATATTATCCGATTTTAGGAAACCTGGGTTAGCATGCATTGCACACATTCGAATCTTATACGTATTTTTAGAATGTATATTGATACAGTTTTGGATACTTGTGTTTAGGCGACGATACGCAAGTGAGGTATCCATGTGACACACCGAGGAACGAGGAAAACTAGGGAGTGTATACCCTCCCTAAGCTGTGAGTGGACTGTTTTTTATTTTTGTTATTTCATTCAAACTTACTTTTATGATTTATATGATGGATTTAGAAATGAATTTGATATCTTGTGATGTATATATTTTTATATGGTGTTATGGCCAGAGGGCCAACTTTTATTTTTGTTATGTGATAATACGGCCCGTAGGCCATGTTTTATGTATGTTATGTGATAATACGGCTAGTGGGCCATGTTTTGTGATTTCTGATGATGATATGGCCAGTGGGCTAGGATTTATGTTTGTATATTAGTGATAAGCTGTGAGAACTGGGTTATATACTATAGCTATAAGTGGTAGCCTAGGGGAGAGTTCACTAGGATATGGACCCCCAGGTGAGTGTTATATGTGGTAGCTTAGGGACGGCCTGGGAGAGAGGTCGCTTAGGTGAGTGGAGGCTTTATAGGTGGGGTTATTATACAATGATTGTGATATTGTGATGGAGATGTAATTTAATCACCTGTGAGTCTCGTCGAGTTAGTCACGGATGTCACCCCATGGCTGCTCGAGACGAATGTCAGTAGTGGACATATTTTCTGAAAACCTTGCATATTTTATTTCTTGC
>JAVXUL010010160.1:0-12412 GCA_035590515.1 Trichilia minutiflora | reverse complement strand
ATATTTTGACACTTGGTATATTAATATATATATTTAATTAATTAATTAATTTTTGAATTATTTAATCTTGGTCAAAGATATTATTTACAAGTTTGACTTGACCTCACCCATGTAATCTAAGTATGGTTATATCAGATTACTTGATCATTATTTTATAATATTTATAAGATAAATATGTCATTAAAAATAATGGAAAAAGGGTGAAAAATCATTCAATTTGGGTCCATCTTCTTCCTCTCATTTTGGGTAGCCATGGGAGCCAATTTAGGGAGGGTGTTAAGTGTAGAGAGCTCACACTTGTGAGCTTGATCTTTACTAAAAAGCAAGTGCTGTCACACCCCGACACTAGTCTATCACGTGGCAATCGTCATTAATCCCAAAAATACATTTTATCACTTAAAATGCACTCCTAGGACTCACAAGACATTAGTACCTATTTTCAAACTCATTTTTAAAATAAAATAAAATAAAATAAGATAACGTGGAAGATTTTCAATCATACAAGTATCAACATTTGTATTTTCTTAAAATACAATACAAGTTATTCCTGGCTAGGCCAAATATATAAAATCACTTTATTACAAATAGTTTTTCATATAGTGGATCATAATGTAAAAACTTGAGTCGAGTACCTGAAAACTGTGCTGAAGTCTCGCTTCAGCTATGCTATGTCGCGTTCGACTACACTAACCTGAAATGGGAAGTGAAGGGTGAGTATTTGAAAAAATACTCAGTGAGTAGACAAATACACAAAAACAGAAATCAGAGGCCTATACATTGATTATGGAAAATCCTTGTAATCATAAAATCAAGCATAGTAAAATATATCACCATATACATATCTAGAAAACCAATAGAACATCAAATATGTATATCCCCTTGGTCTATAGTATCCCATCCACTCCCTCAAAGCTGTATGGCTAATCTACAATCCTGGTTGGGGATGTGTGCCTATGTATAATATCTTTAAGTCTATAGGATCCTATCTACTCCCTCAGAGCTGTATGGCTGATTTGCAACCTTGGATGGGATACTATCATATCAATATAAGGCTAGCATACTTTAGCCTGGACATGTGGATTCTACCCATTCTATCTAGGACTGTATGGTCAATCCACACTTCAGGGTCTATTGGATTCCACCCACTTCACATGAGCTATACGACCAATCCTCACCTATATATGATCAATAATATGGCACACTGAATCGTAAAACAACGTCAATAGTCCATCAGGGCAAATCAAATAACAGTTGGCTCACAAGGCCAAAAATATTATTTATGGCTTACATGGCTAAAACAGTAAAATAAAGACATGTTGGCTCACAAGGCCAAATCAACGAGTATGACACCCCAGCCATTATACTCAACTATATCACATTCAAAAACATATATAGAATTGGCCTCCGACCTCAAAATTATAATAACAAATATACATATTAGGTCTCCGGCCTCACATTCATGATAATCCAAGTTTTATAACAAACTTATCTCTATCACAAATAAGGGGCCAACTCGACCACCACATAACAACTACATCCAACGCCTCCTCATTTTAGTTATACATATACACATTCATATGCTATCATCTTTAGTATTATAGTTATTTAAAAATAACAATAAATGAAATGAAGGGAAAGAATGTGTCTACTCACCATTCTGGGGTGGGAACCATCCTCTCGGTATCCTTCTTACGATGGATATCCTCCCATCTCGGCTACCGTACCTGGATACACATACAAATACAAATTCACTATCTATATAATGCGAGTGTATGATATAATACATACTCATGCTACTCTCGCACTCCTTTCTCTCTCTATCTACCCTTTCTTTCTCTCTCTATATACTGCTCTAAACGAAACTCCGCTCTATTTATAATTTTTTCATCAATTCCAACACCAAAAGTTATCAAAGCCCTTTAATTTATTGATACAAATGATAAATTAAAAATTCTCAATTTTTAGGATTTTGTGAACAGTATTTGAGCTATCTATTCCTAAATTTACATGAAATGACAGCTCAAAAGAAAGAAAAAAACTGAATAATAGACTTACCCAAATTGGTAGGTGAGTTTAGAGTCCCTTTTTGGCTTGAATATCTCTTTTTGACTACTATTTATCATAACCCTTCTTTCATGATTTTACTCAAATCGATGGTTAGAACTCTGATCAAAAGAGATTTCTGGATTCTAGTGTTGATTCTTAGTTGATAGGAACTAAAATGGCAAAGTTTGGTTGAGAAATGGGAGAGATCAGTTTTTAAGAGTGAGAGAGAAAGGGTTTCTATCAAAAATAGAGAGAGAGAAAGTGAAAAACTGAAATGAGGAAGACGATCCCCCTGCTCGAAGTAAATAGGCTGTGATATACCCAAAGGTATCGATACATTCCCCCAACATATTAATACATTTGGCTATTTACTGTTCACTAAGCCTGTAAGGTATCGATACCTTCCCCTAATATATTGATATATTTTGTTACAAATATACACTCCTCCGTCACGAAGGTGTCGATATCTTTGCCAAGGTATCGATATGTTTGATACTGTTACTATTTATAATGCTTGCAATGTATCAATACGTTTGGTCCATTATTGTTTATCATACTTTCAACGTATCGATACCCTAGGTTTGGCTCTCAACTTTGAAAGGTATCGATACGTTTGGCCTTACCCACAACGTATCGATACCTTTCTGCAAAGGTATCGATACCTCTGTCTTTTCTCTTTTTTCTGAGGACTGTTACTTCAAATAGCCATAACTTTGGATCTCAATATCTTCTCGAAACCCATAATATATCAATGGAAAGCTCTCTTCAAGCTTGACAAAAACAAATAGAAATTTTTTTTTAATTGGAGATGATTTTGAGGTCAAAAATCTAGTTCTTTCTCATAAACTCATATTCTGTACCACACATCTTCTTTCAAAATAAATTTAAGTTATCACATCATCTCGCGCATGATTTAAACACTACTATATGCACAAAAACTTATGAGGGTTTTACAATAATACTCATAATCCTAAGGGACAAGTTTTACACTTGTCTTCCTTGAACCGTTTTTTATTACAAGTTGAAAACCAACATTTCATATAAGTCTTGAACTTCTCCATCGTTTAATCTTCCATGTATCCACCTACAGTTATATCAACCTATATCAACCAATATTTGCCACATAGCCGTTAGTTTATCATAAAAGAATTATACCTGTAAGAGTAGTGAAAATTGGTGGTATGAAAATTATATGAGCAACATCTTGAAGTGGTCCCAAGTCTCGTGGAATGGCTCTCCCTTCATTTATTGAAAAGAATAAATTTTATTCCTAAGCTCCACCATCTTCTGGGGTGAGTAAAACTTCGTCATAAATTTATTATAGACTTCTTTCTAACTATCTATTAATCCTTCAAGGAAATTTATCAACCACAACTTATCTTAGTTCTTCAAAGTATATAAAAAAATATCTGAGACATATATTATCTTCTTCTATTCTATTCAGTGAAAATGTCTGAATGGTATTATAAAACTTTTTGATAAAAGTCAACAGATCTTCTGTAGCCATTTTATGAAATAAAGGTAGCATGTTAAAATGTAACGCCTTTAGCTCATAATTCCATGTAACACCATTAAGTCAAATGTATAATGGTGATGCTCCAATAATTGATCGTTGATAGTTCTTCAGACTTATTCGTGCTGGTTGACTTAATAGTTTAATTTAATTGTGTTCTATCTTAACTTGGTTTGCTCTACACATGCTCTCGATTTCTAGGTTGAAAGATAGTAAATCAATATTGCTGGAACTCTTACATCTCCTTAAATGTATAAACTACTACAAAAAATCAATAAGAAAAAGAAAAAGAAAAATAAACTAAGACTAAACTAATGCAATAACTTAGAAGCAATTAGATGCCATTCCCTGATAACGACACCAAAAACTTAATTAGAATTTTCTATAAATGTACAAAATCGATCGTAGTAATAAAACGCAGAAAAGTATTCCAAGATATCGAACCTAAGGAAACAACTAACTGTATTCTAAAGAATTGAATTAAAGGATAAAAGTAATTATTATAGAAATTATCCTAAATTAATAAAATTAACAACAATGCTAATAATTAAAATAATTTTAAATAAGAACTGTAGGGTATTAGGATTCACCTATTAAGTACTTAATCAATAACGATTATCCGTTGATTTCTCAATTATTAATTAAGCCCATTAAAACCAAGATTAACATAGAGACATCACAAACAACTAAATATATGTTTATATTTAATTATTTGTGTTTATTTTTCTAGTACACGATTTATATTTCACTCGTCGGTATTTCACACAAATCCTAACGTTATTCTTATGGTGATCAGACACAAAAATAACAATTAATTCAAAGAAAATAAATTAAAAGATCGAAACAAAAAAAAAATTAAATCTATTAATCTACTATTTAAAATAACATAAAGTAATTCCTAAATAGGTTATAATTTTAAACTCTAACAAAAAGTTTAGCTACTCCTAAATATTATAAAAACTAAATTAACAAATTAAAGATTAAACTAAAAATAATAAAAAGAAAAGAAAAGAAAAACTTTGAATACTTAATCTCCACTGAATTATAATTTTTTACTGCCCTAGGTCTTTAAATTCAACCAAAAGATCCCAAAATATAAAGAAAAAAAAAGTGTTTATATAGTTTTTCGAAAACCTTATGTTAATCTTAAATTAATTAAAATTATATAATTTAATTCTCGTTTGAAGACCTGATGTGTCCGGCTTCCCGCGAGTTTGTTCTTACAATACAAATATTTATAATTAATGTAGGATTATTTCAATTAAATCCAAGATAAGCCAAATTAATCTAAAATTCACCCATAATCCAATCAATTAGATTATAAAAAATTTAGCTTATCACTACATAAATGCGATCAGTAGCCTAGCCCTATGCGTTAACTACATTATTGGAAATTGATCAACCCCATCATCTCTTTGTTGCTCACATCTAAGCAATGTTATTCAACAATCACCCTTATGCCTTTACTCTATGCTCAATGACGGTCCTTCTTTAGGTATCACTATAAACCAAACTCTTACTCTATCTTTCTTTGGTGCTTGTCGAGTGCAAACTCCTCCAATTAGCCAGTGTAAAGGTATGCTCATCTGCTCATCTTTATTTATATTTATGTTAATGCTTTTATACTATAAACAGGAAACACTCAACTTGAATTTACTTGGTGAATCAGTTGCCGTTGAACTGACAACTTCAACAACCTTACCTACAAGTTCTCCTGCAATCTTAACATCAAATTCTTCAAATGAAACACCTAATCCTGAAATTAGGCCATTAGCATCATTTGTACCTTCAGGTATGTTAAGAGGCACTGAATTTTATAAGCAATATTACAAGTTAACACAAATATATGACATGAAATTTATTGAATTCTACCTTTTCCTTAGCCAGAACTGTAATTTACCATATAAACTTGCTAATTCAAGTTTCATTAGCCTTAGATTCATGGCCAATTTATTTTAAGTTATGATTTTGTTAAATGGGATAATAATGTTAATGCTTGGTGAACTATAGGAAATGGAGGAAATGCAAGAACTGGCTTTAAAACTATTCTAACAAAAAGAGGAACATCTGATAAAAACATTACAAGATTATACTCTAACTTCCTCCCCCTTCTCACTAACACAATTTACAAGTAAACATCGCTACAATTTTCAGTAAGAATGGATGAGGTTCCAAAATGTTAACCATAATCATCTCTAAACTCAACCAACGATGATAAAGACTTTGTAACAATATCAAAAAATAAAACCTTTCAAACAACAAAATGCTAACATACTTATGATGTACATTGAAAAAAAAAAAAAAGAGAAAGAAAATAACAAGTTTCATAGAGGATAGATTATAAGCCAAATTCTTTGATTTCATTTGGTAACAAATTATGGTCTTTTGTAATTAAATTTGGCTTATTTTATGATTAAGATTATATTAGCTCACTCTACCATTGATCTTTGTTTTGTAAGTGCATTTTAACTAGTTTTAAAGGCCAAATTAGAGGGAATAGTAAGCTTTAAGAAGAGTTGGAAGCTTAAAAGTTAGAAGAAATCAAAACCCCAACATCTAGATTTTAGGCTCCTAACTTCAAGATGTCAGGCCCTCATCTTGTTTTGTTTTCTTTTCAAATCAAGTCAAGCGCTGGACTCGTCTTTAAAATCAAGACAACAACTAAAATGTCATTGTCCAAAGGTTTGAAACCTAAATTTTGCCTTAAACTATAAAAAATAGACTTAATGATAAAGAAAAAGGAGTTGGAGGCTAGAAAGAACAGAAGAACTTCTTGTGTTTGATTTTATTTTCATCTTTTCTTTAGATTTAAACATGTATTTATTTGAGTTAATTATTTTAAATTTTGTTATGAATAGCTAAATACGCAACTGAGATGAAGGTTATAACCTAGTTGGGTCTAACTTTTATATTTTCTTGAATAGTTTAATATTTTCTATTAATTTATGGTATGATTTATTTTTTTGCATAATTTGTTGTTTCTATGATTAATTACCATAAAAATAATTTCAGAATTTATGTGAAGTGCTTATAGAAGAAGTATAAATTAAGTACTTATAGAAGAAGTATAAATTAAGGAATAGGAATTTAGACATAAATGGTTAGGAATAGGAATATCTTCTAGTAATTTATGATGTTACTGCAATCAATCATAATTCTTAATGAGCTTAAATTAATTAATGAAAAATTGATAAGTAATTATTGTCATGCGCCGTCCATAGGGTCCGCATGTGATAATCACCACAAAACCTCAAAATATATTCTAATACTTAGAATCTACTTTAAGGATCTGTAACACATTCATGCTATCTAGAATCAACCTAAAATACATTTATTTTAATTTTAAAAAATTCATTCCTTAAACATATTCCTAAATCCAAACATGAAAATAGTCACTCGAACCTATTCATTCCCAATCATAATTTTTCTTATGAAATCATCTAATTTACAACTAAAAATCATATTAAAACTTTTCAAAAATACTTTAGAAATATAACTCATCAAACAATACAAATTATATAAGCATATACAAATTTGAAATCCCTGTAAATCTATTCCCAAGTTTCAAATGAAATATAAATCTCATATTTAAACACATGTTCCAATAGACTCTGATACCCTACATATAAGTTAAAAAGAAAACTTACTAAATTAATACAAAATCCCAATAAACACTATCATTTCTATATTTCTCTCATGCTCTGGATAACCTAAAACTAAAAGATAAATGGGGTGAGTAAACTGGATTATATTTCGTGAGTAAACTATTATATAAAATAGTTTTATATAATATGTATTTATATATAAATATATATTTAACAATTTAATTAGAAGAATTACAATAAAACAATTTATGAAAATCATAGAAAACCTTTTTAATTATTTTAAAACCTTAGCATATTTGATTTGAAGACCATCGAGTTAGTTCTCTTTTCCGATAATTGTTCTGACCATGAATAATCTCGAGATTATCAATGAGTTTCTTTTTATGTAAAACAAATGATAATTTTAACCAAACATTATTTGTTTAAAAGAAATTAATAATATACATATTTATTTTATTAAAATCTTGTCCATCACTAACTTTAACCTTACGTAGTTACATAATAATATCCATGACTGTCCTCGACATTTCTCATAAGTGAGCTAATTTCGTATCATAGATCCTCTCACCTAAGTAACCTCTACATAGGTTTAATCTTAGACTACCTTTCTATAGTTACAATCATCATACAACTCTAGCCCATCGACTATATCACCATATGTATCAACATACATGTCTAAATAAATGATCATAAAAAACCAAATAACAATCATATGTTTTATAATCATTATAAAAATTCTAATACCATCATAAATCAATCATTTAACAAATTATTTATATACAAATGTTGAAATACAAATCATACTCTTTATGCAAATAATGTTTAGCCCTTAGAGCCTCGTACCAATATTATACAATCTACATGTCATTTCAATTTATAATGAAATCTATTTGGCATGTGTAAAAAAATTAATTTATTATATAAAACAAGTTAAAAACAATAAAAGCATATAAGGATTCACTCACACTTAAAAGAAGAGTAAACACTCCCTATCATCTCTAATTTTGTGTGGGCTGCTTCCTCATGTTATAAATGCCTATTATATACATACCAATAATCAAATTAATTCATATACCTTAAATGATATTAAAACAATCCAATGAAATAATTATGGTTATTAATTTGGGTTTCTTAGTCGACATTTGTCCATTAAAACTTATTTAAATTTCTGACCATTTACTCAATTTTCATCAATGAAATCTTATGATTAATTTTACAACAATATTTATCCACTTATTATAACACAATTTGGCTTTATAATTTAAGGCCTAAAGATTGTATTTCAAAATTCTTTCTAATTTTTTAGAATTTAAGGAATTCTAATCCCTAAATAATATATTCTAACCCGAATTATCAAAATTAAATCTAAATTTTTGAATTTTCTAAATGAATAATAAACCCTAAATTTCAAATTTACTTAAATATGAAATTAACACTTAAAATGAGTTAAAAATTTTATCAATAGTTTGATTTAAGACTTAGGAAGCTATAATTTTTGTTGATCGATGAAAACCCTAAATTTAATTGAAACCTTAATTTCTCTCACATTGATTTCTCACCCAAATTGAAAAAACAAAAAAAAGGTTTGTAGGATGTTAAGGATATTGATTTACGACAGATTTGAATAAAAAAAATTGAGATTTAATCGAAAGAATTGAAGAAGAAAGGGGGACGAAGATTGCAAGAATGCAAAGAAAGGGAGAGATCTAGAGAAAACTAGGGAAGAGAAGGAAGAACGAAGGGAACAACATGTTGGCGCCTTATTTATAATGCATCACAAAATTACAAAAATGTCCTTACACTATTAAAAGGAAGAAAATTCCAAAGGGGACAAAAATGGAACTTCACAAGGCATTTTCATTCAACCAACACGGTTCTTTGAATTTGGGGGTTATCCAATGCTATGATCGGTGCCGGTCAAGGCAATTTAAGTGTTGATCCTAGGTGGCTCCCTGGAATGGTTTACTTCTGGCTCCTTGCCTTAATTTTGCCTTCTTCTAGTATCCATTCTCCTTCATTTTTTACAATGTTTCTACCCTCATTCCACATCTCTTTTCTCACATTTTATCCATAAAATCAGATATCCTCTTTAACCTATTGATATTTTATTGATCAATTATCAATCTCGATTAACTTAAAATTTTCTCTTTTAACATTTGAGGTTTGACAAATTAACACAAGTGAACTTTTTTCGTACTTAACCATTCATCAACTAAATTTTTTCGATTGCATATTAAACCTCAATGTCATATCAATTACTCATTAATTATATTTGTACATGCATATGATAAAACTAACAATAATATCCCTGAATTATGAAATAATTAAACTATCCCTACACTCATAGGACGGGATTTACAATAATTATTAATTTTACTTTGTCAAAACATTAGATTTATATTAAAATTAATTAATATTGACGACCAAAACTTTTCTTGGGTTCATATTAATAATTCCCAATAAAGTGAAACCTAGATCCTTAATATTTTATTCCATTGATAACAAATTAGCTTGCTACATAAATAGTTATAAAATCGTAACTAAATTTTAGCCATAGCATTTGTTCTACATAAATCTGCATTATTATTTCATTTTGAATTTAACTTCGTAAATCATTCTTAAATCCTTGTTCTTGTGAGTTCGACATCTTACAATTCTTCTAATGTTTATTTCTTAAGATTAATTCTGTGGGCTTGTAGAAACAATTCGTCAATAGACGAAGTTGCATTGTTCTGGAACAGATATGTGGTTTAAATTCTTGTACATACTCCAACGAGAAGAAAGCTTTGCTATTTTTATGGTATACATGGGACTACCTTGCTTCTGATTAATTCTGTTTAGTGTTGCGGCAGCTCTGTTTACCAACGATCTAATTACATAGACTTGAAAATTAGAGATTCTGTTACACAAAAATATTTTCGCCTGGAACCAGAAACTGTCCCTTATCATGTCAAAAGTTGGACAAATGGCATTAAAATGAAAACTAAAGATAAATTCAAACAGTTGACGATTATGCAATCAGAAATTCCAAAATGCCCAATGCCACATACATTCATCACATAAGTGTGATCATCATATGAACAGATTACATGACTACCGGCTAAAGGTTGACTGAGAATAAGTAGTCTTTTACCAATTATTCTGTACTGTCTTAGGTGATTAGCTGTAAGTTTAGGTGTTAGTAGGTGAAGACACGATTAGGCCATGGAGATCTTAAACTAGTTCTGCGAATAATTAAATAAATTATGGTCAAGCGGGACAAACTGGAACACTGCCGCTTTATGGATTTGTTTTGTATGGTTGACTGGTTGCTGTGTGTAGTTGAATGTTCACTGATCTTCTATTTTGAAATAATCAGGATCACTCATAAATGATCAGGACAACCAAGGTATCGATGAGCAATATTTGGAATTTATAATAAAAATCCGATTTCCCTTTCCTTAGTTGTTGATCGGAAATTTTTACAAGTAAACAAAATCAATTATAGTAATAAATTATAAAAATATACTAAGATATCCTAATAAAATAAATACAAACAATATAAATTTAACAAAATATAACGATTAACTAGAAAACAATAGATGTAAACGTTAAGGTATTCGAGTTCACCTCTTAAATACTACTAAACTATAATTATGAACAATTCAATTTTGAACATCGTTAACTCAAATATCGCATTAATTTTCTGTCGGCTTATTAATACTGTACGTAATTAATAATGATCACCCATTGATCTCTCAATTATTAATCACGTCCATTAAACTTCAGTTAACTTATAATGTCATAGATAACTAATTATATTTCTTTAATTAATTATTCACGTTTGTTTTTCTAGTGTTTAATTTGTAATTCACCTGTTGATCCTTCTCACAAACCTTAACCTTACTCTTATGGTAATCAATTATAAGAACATCAATAATAACACGAAAAACGAATCAAAACATAAAGATATAAAAAATTAAATTCATTCAAGAATTATTCAAATCACAAATCAATATTCTCAAGGAGACTTTCCCTTCAACCCTAACAATAAAATTAGTTCCTCATACTAAACATACTAAGAAAGAATTAAAAAATAAAATTTAAAAATAAAATATGAAGGGAGAAGAAAGAAAAACTAATTGAGTCCTTCCAGATATCGTTCGTGTTGCCGCTTGATCTTCTCTCTGGAACGATGCTCAAAAATCTTCAAGAAAAATCTTCAAAAGAGAGTAAAAAACCCAGAAAAACATCTCTTCCCCTTTTAGGTTAGTAATCTCCCATATTTATAATAATTTTTTTCTTTTTCATGAAATCCGGATTGTACAAGGACCAAATCCATCACGTCAAGCGCTGGGGCGCTATGTCTGGGCGCCGGGGCGCAATGGTTTCTGGAATTTTGGTGTTTTTCCAGCAGAACAAGCGTCGAGGTGTTGGTATATAACGTCGGGGTGCCATGCTCTCTATCCGAATAGTGTCTAGCTGTTATTTCTCTTCTTGGACTATTATAGTAGCTCTAATTCAAGCTTGATTTTGACCCTATAAAAGACTTTAAATGCAAATAGTTTCTTCATGAAAGTTCTTCCTTTTTGAGTTAGATTTCCAACACAACTTGAATCATTCAATTCTAATGTGTACACGCTAAGATATAGATAAATCTTCATATAATGTACAAAATCAATACTCAACCGCCACTTCGAATAAATTTCGCAAATCCATTCTAACCTACAAAAACAGCAAACAAACATGAAATTTATTCATAAACACTCAAAATCAAGCAAAATTCAAATCAATAACAATTAATAAAAATTAAATGATCAAACTCCCCCAAACTTAGAATTTTGCTCGTCCCGAGCAAACTAACCTAAAAAAAATAAAAATCTAATTCTACTCCACTTTCGTAGGACTTACGGTTGCATTTAGCGGATGCAACAAGCCTTTTAAGCCCCTAGGATACCCCTAGTGGACGAGTGAAGTCTCGTGAGAGTTTTCAGAGAATCTGCCCACAAAATCCCAATTCTAAACTACCCTACTTAAACGGTGCACACATATGCAACACTTAAACACACAATCACACACAAAAATGTAAAACACGCACAAAAACCAATCAAGCAAACACAGTCTCGATGCGCATTAATGATAAAATTCATAAACCACAAATCTACACATTAACACTAAACTTAAGACTCAACAAAATATCCACGATCCATAGCCTTGTATCAACTCTTTTTATTTTCTTTAAAACCACACACTTTCAAAGAATAAAAAT